>LQNS02000231.1:9061375-9083996 GCA_001587735.2 Parhyale hawaiensis
ACAGGGAGGAAATGTTATGGACGAATATGGGTGGCAGAAGGTTGGGTAAGTATGGAAACATGGTTGAAAAACATCTTTGATTAAGGACTACTTTCCTTCCTTAATTATGGTTGGAAACCTTGGAATTAGCCCAACTTTAAAAGTTGGAAAGCACCCCATAAATGCCGGTGATTACGAACGATTTGCAACCAAGCTCGACCATAATCATAGTTGTTTCCAACGATAATTTCTGATAGGGATACAAGATACGAGGCGGGGAATTTGCTTAAATTCAGTGATGCTTCGCTTCTGCCTAATATAAACATATTTTTTCACTGTCGTCTAAGGGAAGCAAGGAGTGTGCTGCTCAAATGAATTGAAACAGAGAGCACAAATATCTCATGATAATTTCAGTTGTCTGTTCCATCGTATCACACAAAATTATAATCAATGAATCCTGGTCATCAATATTCCTTGTCGTCATTTTTGACAGCGCGGGCACTCTAGCATTTGATATTGATGCAAATGAAGACAAATCTTTGGGTTGTTGCCGAGTGTTCCCCGAAGTTCTGCGCCGCCTAATTATGTTGTAACGAGCACGTCATTAGCTAGAGTAGTAAACTTGCTGCTATTGCTCCCAGTTACTATACTGTTAAGATCAATGCTCGGCGCTATAATCACTGAAAACTGTTTTCGAAATCTCAAACGGTGGAATGCCTCGGTAGTATTACAGTTTCCTGATTACGACGCGACGGCTTTCAACTTTCTAAAGCGCCCCCCACAGTTGACAACGCTGTCTAGTTTATTTTTCAGTAATTACAAAACATGCGGCGCGCTCTCGTCGCAAACAAGTGGCGTTCTGAATATGATTATGCGCTCCCACTCACGTCACGAGTGCGGCACCTAACACCGTCGAGGGCAGACCGCAGCTGGATTTGTTACATGACAAAAACACTTGAAGTTTTGCTCGTCCATCCAAGTGGAGAGAGATTCCAACTAATGAGATCACATCGCATAGAGTTGATAGTCCAACTTGTAGTGACTTCCAATAGATGTGCTGTAGCAAGTAGAGGTAATTGCTGCGATTTAGTAATGGCAGACTTTATATTCCAGCAACTTTTTATCAGAATAACATATTCCAGCCTTTGCAATTGCCTTTGAGAGCAAGGTGATATTTTTGCATGGAGAGCTTGTATTTTTATCCTGTATCCCTGCGTAATTTTGATATGCGATGCCGTGTGCGTCAACCCTGGAGAAGAAAAGACTAGCATAACAGCGAATACTATACGCGAAAGGCTTTTTAATGTTAATCCATTAACGCATCCTATCCATTTTTGAACGGTATAAATAGTACCATTCTTTATAGAAAAGCTGTTTTCCTTCATGCGTTGATGGGTCAGAAGAATTTGCTATATTACTCCTTGAAAGACTACTCGCACGCGTGTAAATAATGGGCAGAAATGGCTCCCGGGACGTTAAAAGTTGTCTGTTATTTGAACTTATTTCACCGAAGACTTGTACGTTAGTATGCAGTGCAGGGATGACGCCCTCCCTGTCGGTTATTGAAATGTGTATCAAATAACTTCGAAGAGGCTTACTTGAGAATGCCCAGCCAGGAGTTCGATTTGGATCTTGTGTGTTGCAATGTACGCCGGTGAGGGAACATTGATAAGATGAAAAATGTAAATAGGTACTTCTAATAGTGCTTAGCGGATAGTGATGCGGTGCATTATAGACTAGTAGCAGCGAATACCTTAGGTAGACTAGTATTATTCTAAAAAATGTTATTCTCACAGAGTATTTGTACGATGTATGCTATACACAGTGCTATAGCACTGATTCGCTATGTAAAATACAGTAACACCAAATTATTTTCTGCAGGCAGTACCATAGTACAACAGTATATGTTGTACTGTTATTCTGCACGTGCGCCACTGTCGTGCCAAAGTTATTTGTACTGCGTGAACTTTCTCAATCGCGGAGCTGGCTCTTATGCAAATACGAGTACTCAAGATTTTGTGCAAATTTGGCCCAGAGCAGGTGGTTGCGCAATCAGCATTTTCGAATACCTCCCAATATGTTAGCTAACCTACTACAGTATTCTATTCTTCTATTCAATGCACATCAAAAATATTTACAACAGCTATATCCCGACTTAGATTCTTGGCCAGTAGCAAATTACAAAGATTAACTTCGTATTTCTCAAACATAACAAAATTTACTTGCTTTGCCACTTGTATCCGAATGCACTACAATTTCCACCTGCAGCGCCAATAGCAGGTTTCCAGAAATTAGGAACTTTCGAAGGCGTGCCCCTGAAACGGGTAAATTACTCATTTTCCTATCAAAGCGATTGCAAATTATGCTGAAGTTTGTCGCGTCGCTCTGCAGAGAAAGTGATCACATTTGGTCGGCAAGGCATCGGTGGGATCTACAGAAAACTTGCCCTTCAGCGAACATTTCGCCCATTCGTCCACAAACTCTAGACCCCCTCATAAACTCGATTATGTAAATGCGGTCCACCTGTGTTGTCCAGTTCCATACGTTATGTATCGCCATATTTAAACAATTTTGTGTTGTTCATTTAGTTGACTAGTCTATGTATTCGCTAAAATAAGCTGTGGATGCTCTGCTGCTGTACAACGAGCGCTTCCACATCGTTGCATTGCAATCACACTTCAGTGAAGAAAACATGTAATTACATAGAGGTGTGTGTTGCACCACCTTTTTACCTGTGTCCTGGGTCATCATGGCCAGGCAGTTTATTTGCTTCTTATATCTACTTCTTCCACCTTAGCGCTCGACTCCAACGGGAAAGTCAGTGGCAACCATCAGTTCAAATTTCATGCTTTCACATTTTAAAGCAGACTTCACACGTCATTCAGATGAACGCGTTCACTCATTCACTTGTCCAAAATTTATCTAGCGTCGTTGCAAGCACAACTTTGTGAACGCCTCAAAAAAAAGTTATGAAAATGTTGACTGCCAAATCAGTTTTCTCTGCAAGTTATGGATATCTTTTCAAATTTAGAGTGAAATAAAACAGAAAACGGAGCACTGTTTTGCTGTTGCCAGGGCACATTAACACGTTCCGGTAAGTGGATGAGGGCACGCGTTGATAGGAATGACGTGTGAATTCGCCCTAAGAGGGTTTTCGATGTCGACGGCCATGTTGTTAGCTTCTACCAAAAAAAGTTTACGCTGCATATTTAAATGCTGAGTTTGGGCACGTTTTGATGTATAAAAATTGAGCCGTAAATGTATCAGGAGTGTTTTATTCAACATGAATAGATTTCGGGTCAAAATGAAATTATCATACGTCACATCATCAATGTTGGATAAGGATGTATTTAAATATTTATACCGAATATTCTAGAAATTCAGTAGAGCTAGAGAAACTGCTTCTGTAAATTTTCATTCGTTCATTGTTCAAGCCGTGATATGCACAGAAAACTTTCGCTGGACATAAAATTAGGTATTTTTCATAAATTTTTCGTAGTTAAAAAAAAATTCTAGTGCGTTATTGTTTATCGTTACATTAGCTTCCGATGAGAAGTAACTCATTTTTTTTTTCTGAGTAATCTTACTTTAACAGTGTTATAACGTGGCAAAAAATCTATTATGGCCTTGTTTACTCGTTATAACATACCACTTCTCCCATTTTACTGTGCATTAAACTTTTCACTGACCGAGTAAATTACATTGTCCGTCAATTTTTGCTAAAAATGTAACAATAGAGGGCAAAAAAATTTAGAGACTGATAAGGTACTGAATGCATTATTCAACGCTTTAAGTTTAACATATGATTACTAAGCTGATTAGTCATTCGTGCTTTGCTTAGAAAACTGGTTCACATGTTATCTTTTATGCAGGATATGAAAAGCGTAGATCTTAATTGAAGAGCTTAATAAGTTTGTGTCGCACATGATGGCAGAAAAATAATATATATTTTTGCCGCCATTTTGATGTTGTAGCGATTATATGTACGGAAATAGAGCATTCTTATACCGTAAAGTAAGATTCATTTCACTCCATATATTGTATTTATGTAGCTAATAAACTATTTTAAATACACACTTTATACACGTACAAACTGCACGTTTATTTTCCTCTTTTGAAACGCAGCGGCTTAGGATTGCTCTCATCAGCAGTAAACTGACGTTATCAGGGCTCTGGGCGTCTCACCCAAGGAGGTTTAATATGTAGAAGGAAGGCACACAAAGCTGTGTTGTACTCAGAATTTGGCGGCACTGCCCGCTCAGTGTAAAGCCAGCAGCCCACGTAACAACTTTCGTTGCTATATATACTAGCCCGCTAGAGTCAACTCAACTAATCCAACTGCGTAGTCTATGAACATCGTGCACTGATTATTAAAATATCAATCTTTGTGACCTTAAAGTGCTTATAATTAGGGGAAATAGTGGAAAGTTTGCCTTTGCTACTTGCTATGGTGCAAAAATCACGGTAGCGACTGAGTACGTTAATTTTTAAAGAGTTAAATTTTACGCAAGCTGACTCCGTGCGGCGGCTACGTAAACGGATTAGTTGAATTGCTGCTAGGCCGGTAGAGGCGACGAAACTTGTTGCATGGGCACCGGGCTTTACACTCAATGGAGGTGAATGAGACGTACATATACATAAATACAGTTGAATGAATGAGACGCACATATACATAAATACAGTTGTTTATAAATTTGTGTTTATAGTTATTCATGATGACTTCGTCCCTACAAAGTATCCTAAAAAGGTCATGTAGATATCTATGAGAAATAATTTAATGACACTATACCTTTTTGCAATTGCTTTTTACCAATTTAACAATTGATCTTGACAACGTGCAATATACTTTAACCAATGTTCATTACGCCTTGGCATCATTCAAAACTGCTTGAAAAAGTCCACTCTGGGAATGACAAACTGGCGGAACATATTGACAATTGAAGACTCTTTGACAAAATGCATATCACTCATATCACTTTGATAATGATTAAATGGCAAATGGAAACTTAATTTGACAATGATTAGGTTTCTCTTTGACAATCTTGAAAAATATAGTCATTCATAGAAATAGATTAGATTAGATTAGATAGGCGGCAGTAGACGAACCAAAAGGCCCATTCCCAAAAAGACACCGGGACTTACACCCCGGTCCTATGAGCTATTGCCATTATGTTAGTAGAATGTAGAGGAATGAAGAAACGAGAAGAGAAAAAATGGAAGACGAAAGAGAAAAAAGAAATGAGAAAAAATAGAAAAAAGGGG
This sequence comes from Parhyale hawaiensis, assembly GCA_001587735.2. NCBI lineage: Eukaryota > Metazoa > Arthropoda > Malacostraca > Amphipoda > Hyalidae > Parhyale > Parhyale hawaiensis. The sequence continues at coordinate 9,066,617 of LQNS02000231.1, forward strand.
AGAAGAGTCNCTCCTTTGAAACGCAGCGGCTTAGGATTGCTCTCATCAGCAGTAAACTGACGTTATCAGGGCTCTGGGCGTCTCACCCAAGGAGGTTTAATATGTAGAAGGAAGGCACACAAAGCTGTGTTGTACTCAGAATTTGGCGGTGTTACGCCATGTAACCCGGTGTTGCACGCTCAGTGTAAAGCCTGATGCCCACGTAACAACTTTCGTTGCTACTAGCACGCTAGAGTCAACTCAACTAATCCAACTGCGTAGTCTATGAACATCGTGCACTGATTATTACAATATCAATCTTTGTGAACTTAAAGTGCTTATAATTAGGGGAAATAGTGGAAAGTTCGCCATTGCCACTTGCTATGGTGCAAAAATCACAGTAGCGACTGAGCACGTTAAATTGTTAAAGAGTTAAATTTTACGCATGCTGACTCCGTGCGGCGGCGACGTAAACGTATTAGTTGAATTGCTGCTAGGCCGGTAGAGGCGACGAAACTTGTTGCATAGGCACCGGGCTTTACACTCAATGGAGGTGAATGAGACATACATATACATAAATACAGTTGTTTATAAATTTGTGTTTATAGCTATTCATGATGACTTAGTCCCTACAAAGTGTCCTAAAAAGGCCATGTAGATATCTATGAGAAATGATTTAATGACACTATATCTTTTTGCAATTGCTTTTGACTAATTTAACAATTGATCTTGACAATGTGCAATACACTTTAACCAATGCTCATTACGCCTTGGCAGTATTCAAAACGGTTTGAAAAAGTCCTCTCTGTGAATGAAAAACTGGCGGAACATATTGACAATTGAAGGCTCTTTGACAAAATGCATATCACTCATATCACTTTGATAATGATTAAATGACAAACGGAAACTTAATTTGACAATGATTAGGTTTCTCTTTGACAATCTTGAAAAATATAGTCAATCATAGAAATAGTTTGACAATTTCTAAAATCTTTTGTTTAACTTAAGTTGCAATCAAATCTTTCTCATGAATCCCGAAAGAAGGCGAAGATACGCTTGTCTTTTGTGGCACTCATTTGTGTTATGCATCATTGTACTAGAATTAGCATTTTGCTTTAGAGCGGTCCCCACTCCAATGAGGTTGGCTTGCTGTGTAGCACTCATTCACCTTTTAGCAGTCAAGCAATGCGTAGGTGTAGCACTGCAGCAGTCCGGCAATTTTTGATCATGGTTTGACTGTTTTTTTGGGAAGTGTTCGTCTGCGTCAGCATCAGTGTGGACGTCTTATAGACGTAAATGCATTACCCAGTCGGAAATGATGGTTGTGATTATAGTAGAACAACTAAGATTATGGTCGAAATTTTGGTTGTTATTATCGAAATATCATCTATATTCAACTATTTATGGGGTGCATTATAGTAGAGATATGTCGCAACCTTCGACCATAATGCCAACTATAATTCCTAACCATACATACACAATTACAACCATTAAGGTTGTAGCTACATAACCATGATCTACAATAGTGAACCGTAACAAACACCATTCACGACCAAAATCGACTGTGTTCAGCGAATGATCAAGTATATTCTACCAAGATAAACTTTTTCAACTGTAGACATATTCTGCCCAGGATACCTGATTTGTTCGCTGATGATTAGTTGCTTATCAAAAAAATTGTTTAATTCATACGTACGTGTTAGGCCTGCAGCTCAGAATGGTCAAAGGCTCTAAACTTCAGAACGATGCAAGAGCAGGAGATTGAACCTGTCTGTGCAGTTAGCGCACGCTTATATGTAACTTCTTTAAGCCTAAGACGGTATAGTGCTATACTACACAGTGTAAAGGAAATCACAACTCGATTCATGAATATTGGCCGTACCCGTGATTAGGATACGTAAGGCTAAATATACCATGAAACGTGACAACCTTTTACATAAAGCTAATTGAAATAATTTCTTCATAAATCCTTACAGATATAAACTAAATAAATATAAAAATAGACGGCAATGCTTGATCAAAAGTTGCAATACTATTTAACAAGGGATACAACAAACAAATAAGGATGATGGGTAACTACGCTAAAGTGGTTAAGCGTTAATAAATATCGAGAAACAATAGATAAAAATAACGTCAAGGCGTGTAGCGTCCATACATACCCTGCATTTTTTGCAGTTCATCGACAGGAAAGAAGAAAAATTAAAATATGCCCAATTTTCGCACTATAATATGAATTTTTAGATGTTTCGCATTCAAACTTATTGCCATTCAATATTATTTTGGTCGATTATGTTGGGAATTCTAGCCATATTATTGTAATCAATGACAATCCATACATATTCTTACCCAAATAATGGGAGGAATTCCACTCATGATCGTACGTATTTAAATCCATTGCTAACCTACAATGGTTATGCTCTAGCATATGCTCTACTATATAAACTGTAGTCTTGAAACATGCAGGTACTACCATCTGCCATATATAGTCTTCAAACATCCATGTACAACCATCGACCTTCGTTTCCTGACAAAGCTTAAACAACTAATATTGCCTCCACCAATATCGACCTAAATATACTGAAACTAACGTTATGTTTAGGTCGACAAATCTACCATATTGTTTCATCATCCATAATCGACCGTAATCTCTCATATACGACTATATTCTACTATAATCACAACCATTATTTCCGACTGGGTATCGCATATGCTAGAGCTTCTCAGCTGTGTACATTCATCATTAAGACAATAGCTGTGGCTGCTGTTGTGAGCATTTTATGCTTTGCTTGCATCATATTTTCCCACAAATTTCAGATGATCTAAATACGTAAAATTGTCAAGATTTTAGAATTCCCTACAAAATGAAGCCGGGAGAATTTTGATGAATTTTAGTGCAATTAAAGAATGATGCCGAATCAAATATAAAGAATGGCTTTTCTAATATGGATATTGGGATACAATTACCATAAAGATGGGACTTGAACAAAGAAGGAGACTGACAGCGAAGGAAATTCTGTATGCTCTGCGCTGAGTAATCATAATGAAGAGTAAAGAGAACATTTGAGGCTGAAGCGTTTCGGCCTTCAAAGAAAGCAAACTTGACTAAGGTATAAATGTTACTATCTGAATACTGAACTATGAGCTAAAAGAAAAGGTAAACTTATGAATTTTTGTGTTGCAAAGTGACTGAACTTTCATAGAAATAATCTCTTCAAATTAGTGAAGTGGAAGTATAGTTGACCTTTTGCTTAAACTAGTACATCGTATAAACTTAGAGTCAAGGTTTACGTGGAATGGTTTTCAATCGTCGCTATCATACAGAAAGCTGAGATGTTGAAGCGCGACCTAATTTTGAGGCCGAAGCCAAGTAAAACCTAACGTGAGCAGCATACTGAGAAACTTGGAGTGTTTTTCTTAGGCTGTGGCCCTATAGGCACCAGTATAATAGAAGTGCTTCCGGATTTATTGTTTTCATTACTTCCGTGGAATTTATCGTGCATTAGCTTAGGTTGGCCACCTGTTTGTTACCCGTGTTGGTCCAGGCCCATAGAGTTTTTTTTAGTGATTTTCATTTTCCCTTTACCACGTTTACCGATGATCGATGTAGACCCTTTTCTTCTGTATTTCTTCGTGCGAGTTTCCTTCAGTGCATCTTTTCATATTGTCTCGTTCATACATCAATTTTGTCATCAATTCGATCACACTAACAAATTACTCTATTTTATAAGTGTTACGCACAGTAAAGCGAGATAGGAAATAAAATTCTCCATTTTGCTAAAATTTAATGAAATCACAAGCTAGTCAGGCATAAATGAAAGAACGTTGCGGACACATTTAGTCCATCATCAGCAAATACTCTCAAATCGAGAAATTTAAAGTCTATAAGTAAACTAAACAAATTCACAGTATACAAATATGAAATTTTGCTTTTTTGCCTGTGAGACAGAGCGGTGTTGCACTTTGCATGTCGTTCAATTCTGGTTTATTTTTAAAAATGAATAGAGATTCTATAATGTGTAAATTGTGACTACCTTTAGCAGAAGAGAGAATTTTGAAATCATTTGCTGTAACTTCACTATTGCACATATAAGCATGTTAACAAATGGAGGAGTGAGAGGGTGTACAGTCCACAAGAGGCGACCGGGCCTGGAAGTAACTCCTCTATACTCTATACTCCTCAGTCACACAAATTGGTCGTGAACGACGGTAGCGTGACCGGTCGCCCCTTGTGTACCCCCTCTCACTCCTCCATTCGTGAACATGATTATAAGTGCCATAGTCCAGTTACAGCAAATGATTTCAAAATTCTCCCTTCTGCTAAAGGTAGTCACAATTTACGCATTATAGAATCTCTATTCATTTTAAAAAAATGAACCAGAATTGAACGACATGCATAGTGCAACACCGCTCTGTCTCACAGGTCCATAGTAAATTAGGTTTTTAAAGCAAAATTTCATATTTGTATACTGTGAATTTGTTTAGTTTACTTATTGACTTTAAATTTCTCGATTTAAGAGTATTTGCTGATGATGGACTAAATGTGTCCGCAACGTTCTTTCATTTATGCCTGACTAGCTCGTGATTTCACTAAATTTTAGCAAAATGGCGAATTTTATTTCCTATCTAGCTTTACTGTACGTAGTTCAGTTAAATAAAGAAGTGGTAAAAACTGTTTTATAAGTGTTATTCCGCTCCTCACTTTCCTCTTTAAAAAGAAAAAGACAAAAATTGTTCCTATGATATGCAGCGCTGCTCTGCCCGCTACATTATGTATTAAATCTCGCCGGTCTGTTGTCTTCCGGCTTCCAGTCCTCCACCACCTCTTAATGTATTATCCGCCTTCTTACGTACACACGTAGATTTAAACATTGTCAAAGCGATTTCCAGAATTTTCATATTCATTTGACCATTGTCGAAGTGAAATGCATATTGTCAAAAGGTTTTATCGTCAAATTGTCAAACAGTTGTTTTTTTGTCATCAAAGTATAAGATGTGTCAGAATGTAAAAAAATCTGTCAAATATTTATGAAGACTATTTAACATGTATGGCAAATTGGTCGGAAGCAATAATTGCAAAAAGGTATAGTAGGTTTTCCTGCATAAAATTAATAGAGCGACGGGGTGAGATCTGATGATGTAGCAAACCGACCGGTACCGGCAAGTGCAACCGATATAATATTATCTAATCTCTCAGTTAAATAAAGAAATATTCTCTTGTATTTGGAGGAATTTAAACTAAAAGCAAAATAACAATACTTGTGACATAGACCGCAACAGTACTTGACTCTTAGGTCTCACGCTGGCAGCCAAAAGTCGGCGACGGAAAAATGGGATTTTCTCAAGAGCTATTCTTTTCCCCCTATCTAATACTGAGGAAAAAAATTCCGAAGTACCCAACATTTTTCCTGCTGAGAAGGTATCTTGGATATGGCGGGGACCCACTCGGGCGCTTGCTGCATGACCGTGTCTGGACATGTTCATAATAGCTCTTGAGAAAATCCCTTTTCCTATTTTGGCCGCCAGCGTCAAAGGCCACTTTTGGACTTAAGAGTCCAGTACTGTTGCGGTCTATGCTTGTGATGTATCTTTCAGAAAAATACTTCTCAAGCCAAAAAAAAAACTAATTATCGACTGCATTATTTATTAATTATTTAGTAGCAAATAAATGAGCGCAATTTTAAGTCACATTGTAATTTTTCTTTCGCCAGGGAAAATTAGGTCAGGTTAGAGATGCATGCGAAACTCAGGAAATAGTAAAACTTAATGCATAATTTTACTCTGCCAAATTTGATACCAGATCGAGCACTGCAAGCGCCCCAAGTGCCTCCTTAATTAACGATAGCTCAGCTGTATCCGCCGCGAGCTTACGATGAGCAAATTAAGCAGAAGATGAGCGAAAGAGAAAGACATGATAGTCTTCAGAGTAGTACCACGAACGGAAGTGAAGAAAACAGATGTTTAACGATTTAAATTTTTACATTTGATGATACGAATATTCTTTGCAGCGAAATATTTGAAGTAATACAAACACTCTTGGGACACGCAGAAGCAGTTCATGTTTTGAGTAATGCCTTGGCTGCCTGCCTGCTAAGAAAAAACTACTTATTCGTTGTATGATGACAAACGAGAGGAGGAATGCTGTGCTGCTCAGAAAAAGTGAAATTGGTGCGTCACCTTTTTTATAACAAAAATTGGCAGTTTTAGTGCGTCCTGCAAACTAAGTTATGGCCTCATGCACGATCAAGGAAGAAGCACAGTCGTAAATTTCCCCCAAACGTAACTGACGGCCAATAGACTCTTTAAAGAGCGAGAAAGAAAGTTTGGTGTGGACGAGGAAACCAATCGTCAAACTTTTGGATGACGACGTGCAATTCCTCTGATGTCACTGCGGAGATGACGAGTAAAAATATTGCGTTTGCCATTATACTGGAGCCGCTGTGAAGAGCGAGGGACGGACTCCCTGTTTCATCAAGGCGGGTGTGAAAGTCAACAGTGTCGAATATGATGGGATATCAAATAGTTTTTAGTTAATGAGGTATTGCTGCCCTTTCTTCAGAACGCATTACAATTACAGCCCGAAGAAATAATGTTTGTTCAGGAGTTTATGCCCGCCTTTAGATCTAAAATTGTGCTGGGACACTTAAAGAAAAACTTGTCTCTCTTCGCACAAGAAAAGGTCCGGCCTTCCAGCTCACCCGACTTAGAGCCACTGTGGTCCTTGGTTGTGGGGCGCCTATAAGGAAATATCAAATCCGAAACCCTGCGACTGTATAGCGTCACGTCTGTAGGTATTCTACCACCTGAGCCTGGCATTCAGAAAACCAGTTATGGCCGATCAAGTGGGATGGCCGCCCGTGTCGTTTCCCGAAAATTGATTGGCACAGTAAAGTGATGTTAATGATGGTCGCACTCCGTAAGCAAACATTTTGTATCAATAATTTATAATCATGTTTAAAAGCACTATTTTTAATTTATACGGTTTCTCTACATTTCTCTCTTCATTGAAAACTTGAACTTAGTTCCAAATTATCGGTTCAACCAAGTATACGTCGGTGACACTGCCAGCAGAGGCGCTTCTGAACCAAGCTGGGGTGACCTTATTAAAGTAAACATGAAAAGTGGTACCAACAAATTTTGGAGGAAGGATGCCAAAAGTAAGCAACTAATGTAATGTGAAGTACTCCGAGAGCGCAGACGTCCTTCACGCAGCGCGTTGCTAACGAATATTCGAAATATTCTGAGAGCCAGGATTTTTTACGGACGCTCCTACAGCCGCGCGCAGAGGAGAGATATCTTCGCTGATTTCGACCCGACAGAATTGCCGGACCATCAAGCCTAGCACGAAATTTCAGTGCAGAAGTAGCGGAGAAAACGCCTTACAGTTGCTATGTTCTAGGGTAAATTTTTTAAAAGTTTCATAACAAAGAAATTGTAATATTAATTTAATGAATTTTCCTGCTTGTTTACACGCCGTTTTTTTCTTTACCTTGCATAGTACTCAGCAACTGAATGTTTTGCACTATCTTCTAGTTTGTACACAAATTTTCGAGTGTTACGTTTTCTGCAGCTATCATCGTTGTAACCTGGAGACAAATGCATTTCCTACTTTTGATATTGCAGTTTTAATCGCCGCCGTTTAACGGAAAGATTTAGGAAAAACGGAGGCGTTGCATACGATAGTAGTGCAAACCGGGAAAACTGGACTGTACGTTGCTTTCATTTGCTCGAAAGCTACGAAGAAGATTCGCCTAGGCGCATCTTGCTGAACTCTCTCTTCGGTCAACTTATTCGCCGAGTCTGGTGGAGCATTAGTTGGCGAAACGGCACTTTCGGCAATTTTTACTTCTCGTCTGCACTGGGCTTAAAGGTTTCTTCAAATTTCGTGAAGATCCGTCCTTGACTTCCTGAGTCACCCTGCTAACAGAGGAAGAAAACGACTAACGCCTGCAAAAATATTACCTTTTTAGTGCAGGTAACAAAGAAACTTCGCCAAAGTCGCAACCCAACTGTTCTGTCAGAAAAATTCAGGACTGTTCTGATGAATGCCGATTTTGTGGGGAAATTTTATCCAAGCATTACCGGATCTGCTCCTGATGTAGTCTGCTTCCTCTCATAACTGTTGTAGTGAACCAGGCTGTAGCTCTAAATAGAATAACAATCTCTAAAGAAAAAGTGAATACTCTTCTTGCTAAACTTTAGAGTTGTTGCAATTAGCTGTTAACTCTACCAGAAGATTGCTTCGAAGTTGGTGATCCTTCTCCGTCCGGAATAAAATACGCCGTAATTGCTTTGGTAAAGTTGTCTACATGGTCCAGCCTTCGTTGCGATGTACGCACGATTCCCCACGATACATATTATGTAGAAGTCGCAAGCAGACACACACGAGAGAAAATGTTACCAAGAATCACAATTCCACGACAAACGGTCTACTAAATGCGTACTGAAAAAAGTTATATGAAGAGCCCTGACACTCGGGCGACGTTTTCTATGATAGTGACGGGTAGAAATTGCAGGGACGCCTAGCTTGTCACGGCAAGTCAATGCACATGCACGATCGTACAAGTGCTTGGAGAAATATAACTTTTTCCACCTGCACAGACGTAGACTAAAAAATCTAACACAACTTTATGCCAATTTATTATCAGGAAAGAAGCATAATTATAGATTTAGCTTTTCTCAACAAAATGCGAATTTTCTCGTTTTTTTACAATTATCAAGCTCAGTATACAATCTCACCAATATTTCAGTTGAAATTTCTAAACTCTAAAAATTTCAATAACTATAAAGTAACCAAAAATGTTTTGTCCGTTTTTGATGAGAAAAATTTCACTGTATGTCTAACTTATATTTAGTATTTTTCGAGGCATTTGCCATCGAGCAGCTTCTGCCAACGTGTCTCCAGCTTTTCTATCTCCTTGCGGTATAACTCGGGCGTTCGGACACGAAGAAGTCCGTGAGGGCTTGGTATAAGTCTGCTTCATTGGTGAAAGATTTACCACAAAGATGATTATCCAGGGAATTCAAGAGGTGGTAATCGGATGGCGCAAGGTCAGGTGAATAAGGTGGATGGCCGAAACTCTCCCACCCAAGTCGCTGTATGATATCCCTGGCCACTCGCACGTCATGCGGTCTGTCGATGTGATGGAGGAAAATCACACCTTTGCGATGCACCGGTGCTGGCTCTTTCTGGCCCCAACGCCTGTTGCACATGTTCCAATTGCTGTGAGTACAGGTCTGCAGTGACCGTTTGGCCCGAAGGTAGCAGCTCATAATAAACCTCTTGAAGATCTGTCCACCAGATACAAACCAAAATCTTGTGTGAGTAAATTGGCGGTGTGAGGGACAGCATCCAGGGATGACAACCAATATTTGGAACGCTTGGGAGTTGCTACTTTCAGTTTGGAAAAGAATTGCTACGCGCACTGCGTACCTATTTTCACTTTATTCAATAGCTAAGCAAAAAACGGACAAACCTTTTTTGGTTAATATATATTTCCAGTTAAAAAAACATATTAGAAATCGTAAAATTTAGCTAATATCAGTAGAATTGAAACTTGTGCTTACGCTTAGATGTACGTAAGTTTTGTTCAGAAGTATCTTTTGAATATTTTCAAAGTTTAGATTTCAAGTGGTTAGGAGTTAGAATTGCGGTATCCACAAAGTGTCACCTCACCATAACTTTCCGGGAATGCCAGCAAAGCGGATCACCAAATTAATAATAACTTTACCCCTCAAATAATCGGCTGCTCGTCGCCAACGTTAGAGATGCGCAAGCGTCGCTGGCCACCAACTGATTGAACTGAGCTGCTGCTACAGAAATTACTAAACTATAAGCTTAGCGCAATGGAACTTCCGAAAAAACAGAGACCCCTAACATTCAGGGTATACTTCGCAAGGTATTTAATTTATATAAAATTTCGGATCTGATTTAATTGTATCTTTTTTGGGGCTTTGTTATGAATTTTAATTCTCCAGTGTGCTAAAGATAATACGGATCACCTGTACAACTGTCACCCCAGAGGCATTTGGGGTGACCGTTGTATAGGTGAGGAATATTGGGGTAACACTTGTACAGGTGGGGAAGACTGGTGTGACAGTTATACTGAGGGTCTGATCTGCCTATTTACTAATTACCCTAGCCTAAATAGCCTTACATAGCCTAGCTTAGCCTTACCTAACCTAGCTTAGCCTTACCTAACCTAGCTTAGCATTACCTAACCTAGCTTAGCCTTACCTAGCCTAGCCTTAAATAACCTAACCAGCCTAACCTTACCTAGCCTTAAGTAACCTAATCTAGCCTTGAATAATCTAGCCTTGCCTAACCTAGCCTTCTAAAATAAACCTATCCTTCCAACCTAAAGTAACCTAACACAGCCTTGCCTAACCTAACATTACATTAGCTAATCTAACCTAGCCTTACCTACCCAAACCTAACCTACCCTACCAAGACCTAACCTAACCTAGCCTTAGCTAACCCAACATAACCTAACTTAACCATATCTCACCATTGACTAAACGTGACGGTACCCGAAAATTTCTAATGAAAAAAAAAACAGGCCTTGCCTCCCAAACCTACCCGACATAAAACCCGATATTTACTTATTTACCCGAAATTAGTTGATATTATATACGGCCTAAAGGGAGAAAAACGGACAAAGTTGTCCGCACCGTCAAATTTAGGCGAGGGTGATGCATCCTTACATTACCTAACCTAACAATACTTGACCTAATCGAACTCAACCAAGCCTCACCTAACCTGACCTAGCTTTAAATAACCTAATCTACCCTTGACTAGCCTATAATCCAGCCTTGCATGACCTAACCTAGCCTTATGCCTATAACCTAACGTAACCTAACCCAGAATTACCTTACCTAACATTACTCACCTAACATTACCAAACCTAACCTAACCTCACCCAAACTTGCCTAACCGAACCTAAGATATTTGGGTGCCGATTGTACGGGTGGGACATGTTGGGGTGACAATTGTACAGGTTGGATATGCTGGGGAGACAATTGTACAGGTGGGATCTTTGGCTGACAGTTGTATAGGAGATGCGATAATACTTAAAAAACGAGTGTTTTCTTGCTTTTCTCAAGCTTAAAATTATTAACACACAGTGAAAAATCACAAACTAAGGCAATTGCAAAATCAAGTAGCTACAAAATCTAGTGTAGTAAATGGTGGAGTGATAATTAGCTATAGGTAAATTATTATTTTTTTTTTTTCAGTTGTCTAGCCGGATTTTTCCAAGAGTGGGGATCAAGTTCAAGTTGCTTGATTGGGTAAAAAAATGCAAAAAGAATGTAAACGTAACTAAAAACAATTCATAGCATCTCACGGTAAAGCTGTGAAGATAACACTACTAATGACTAATGATACATAATTAAACTTTTATATATGTAGATTTAACAAGGTATCTTCTAAACGGAAGCTATTAGTAACACAGTCCGCAGATGACAGAGGCATCAGTATAAGGGGTGGTACGCTCATTTGTTCATGGAATTGGCACAAAATTTGGCCCGCATTACATATTAGCTACAGAGTTGAGTAACTAGTAGCTATCTATAGTGTAACCTTATCACATGAAATAGCCGAGCCTATAACCGAATTTTAAATCTTTTAATATGGTCTCCGTTGATGGTATTTTTATTCAATTTTTTTATAATGGCCGCGCATGTGATGCTTTTAACCACATATGTCATCACGTATTTTAATCAAGTCTGCAAGTAACCGAATTCACGTCGTATGAAAGCGTAATTTGAGAAAAAATAAAAAAAACTACGAATAAATGCTCAAAATGTAAGTTGAATGCATTCTCGTTGCCTGAAGTGAAACTTAGAAGTGAATGTGTAAACTTTGAAGTGTTTTTTGTCACATCGATCTATCGTGCCTCAGTTAAAAAGAAAAACGATATGTATATATGTATTCGCTGCCAGCAACGATCGAGGTTCCTGGTTTCTATCGGCATGCTCTATGTCCCTTGCTCTTTCCTCTGTGATATCGTTCTGCTCGGAAACGGAGGCTTAAACATTCTGACTATAACGTAAGATCAACGATTCAATGAGCTTTGGTTTATCACGCTCGCATAATACCCGCTCATTTAGGTGCTCGTTCGAACTGGGCCCCGCTCGAAAGGTCCAGGTAGGGATCCTTACCAACATCAATCTGCCTGGTAAAACTTCAATTAAAACCTTAACATATCACCTTCAACTTATAGGTGTGAACACACCTGTTAGAGGTGTGAATGTGTTGGGGTGGGGGTTATTATTTATTTGGATTATAGCTTATGCTCCTCCGTTGCTAAGCAGTTTCCCTTTTGCTTCAGAGTCGGTAGATTTCAGCTTATTTCTGAGATCTCAGCCGATTTCGGTGTTCAGAGTGATCCGTTTTCGGTAGATTTAGGTCGATTCTGGTCGTTTTCGGGGTTTAGAGTGATCCACGATGTCGTGCACTCGTTTCTGCAGCTGTACTGTTACGATATCGTGCACTCGTTTCTGCAGCTGTACTGTTACGATGCACGTAACTTACGAACGAAGCGTTTGAACAACTGACCCAGCTGAGGTAACTTCTCCACAGAGTTAGTTACCAAAGCGTTCGTTAGTCACGGTATTGAGTTTCTGCAACTACGTCATGCATGTGCAAAGGCTGATGCCGATGAGTGATGACCTTACTGATTCTGACGGAATGAAATTATCAGTACGTCAAGCTGGCAGCGACATTTTTATGAACACGCAGCATTCAAAGGCTTAGGAAAGGTGTTTGAAGTTTGCGTTTCGTGTGAAATTATTACATGTTGCATTGAATGATAATTAAAGCAAAAATTTAATAAAACCTCATAGGTAGCGATATTTATTTCCCTTACGCAGTGCTTTGTGCTCACTTTGCTAACTTCCAATTTTACGCTTCCACCATTAATACTTTGTTTTGTTTAGGAAGCACGAAGGAAGAACTCGCAAGAAACTAGTTTCGAAAAGTGACCTCATCAAAAACGTCGCATCGACGAACGATGCGGCTGAGCGTGAGCAGTTTATGAAAATTTTAATTAATTTCGTCAAAAAATATCTTCATTACTTGCAAATTTCATCCCTTAAGCACAAGAATCACTGAAGAGATCGTATACTAGCTGAACAATAAACAATTGCCAATGGAAAATTGCAGTGGAGGCTGGTAGAAACTTTGGCATACAGCACCAAAAGCAGGATCTAGGCTGGTATGACGCACTGATTTAACTTCTTTAAGTGAAGCCTTATTCACACTTCATAGTCTGTTCATAGTGCTCTTCGCTGTGCAGACTTGAACATATCGCCGTATTTTTTGACTGAATTCATCCGATCTCCCGCTCCTGACAGGCCAGCTACTTCAGCTGCAACCACACACAAAACACGACAAAATACTTGTCGTCAAGTAGACGAAGTTTGAGCAATATCTGTTCCTATGGTTTCTACGTATACATTTGGCGAGGATTAAGAACCCAACTTACGAAGGCCTGTTCGACCCTCAGAGACTTCGACTCGTCGATGTGACGTCATTCGCCGATATGCGGTCACGGCTAAGTTTTATTTCAGTTCCACTGAGTCTTCCCGATACATTCTGTTCTTTCCCTTGCCGTACTAGCTGTGTCTCCTGTGTAGGAACCCCCTTCGGTATACTGTAGGTCCTTCTGTAAGATTGCCTCTGTTGGAACCTCAAACTATTCAATGTAATAATAACTCGAGAAAGCGCGTAGCTCTACCCAGCACAGCAGTGTTAACGAAAAATTCAAATTGTTCCAAAATTAGGTCCTTTGTGCCTCTGGACATTAACGACAGTTCGTGTAATGATCTTGAATCTGTCTGTAACTTCTCGAGCTATGTTCTGACAAACTCACATGCAATCATGTTGTCAAACACACAAATGGAACGGCGGTTCATAACCAAAATTTGGTCAATTATTCTTTTTAATAGATCAGACAATTCGTGCACATTTCAAGGAGAATCTGTTATAGTTTTGGGGTTGTGTTGCCCACAAAAATAAACAGGGACAAGCTGACAGGTAGATCATCACAAAAATTTAGTCAGTTGGTCTTCGTAGCTTTCCCAACAACTCTTGGAATTTTCATGAAGTTCCGTTCAGAACAGTTTGAGTTAAGTTACCAAGAAAAGCAGGCACACCAAGAAATATACGGTCGAACGAATCTTCACCGAAAGTTAATTACTTGTTTCTCTTAACTCGCTGCAAATTTCATAAACGTCCGGCCATAAGTTATGAGTTAACTGGCTACAGTCAGACTCCGAAAAAATGAAAAAATCTTGACGAAGGAAATCATACCGGAGAGCCCCATGCTTCCATCTTTGCTCATCAAACGGAAGCCGAAAAGCAATAACCTGGTTGCACCCTATGGATTTTCGATGCTAATTCTACTTCTAGCAACTTCTTTCTACTTCTAAATGTTTGTTGATTCCAGGGCCGAAGTTCTTTTCATTACCATGTAGGAGAGGTAGAAGAAAACACCAACACTTAAGTACAACGCTGCCGAAAGAGAGAAGAACTTGGCAAAACACTCTTCATTGATCATAATAGCGACAAATACTTGTTTACTAGACTATTCCGCCAGCAGAAATGACGGCACAGGATTTTACTGCAAACGAGGAAACATACCAGCACGGTAAATTTTAGAATATTTCACGAAAACTTGAAATCGCTGCTACATGAGCTCGAGGAAGCAGAATTTCCTTGCTGCTCTCAAAATCCCGATGACTTTTATAATCTAATTATTAACACTAAGAATGACCCTCGTGTGTATATTACCGTTTTCTCGTTTGCGCTTACCAATGCTCTAATTGTTTTAAACAATCACCACAAATTTAAACATTTTGCACCCATTTAAACCAAACTCGTATAACTGTTAACCACTTTGCAAAACTACTTGAACAGTTACGGTATGCAAAACGTTTGAACTGTTAACAGCTTAAACGTTTTGCAGAACTGTCTGAGAGGCGTATGAATCAAAGTTTCTCATGCCTGAGTGTTATGCCTGCAGCTCACAAGGGTCAGGAGTCCTGAATTTCAGACCGAACTGCTTAAACGTTTTGCATAGCTGTTTAAGTAGGTTTGCAGCCTTAAGGATTTAGATGGGAGAAAATTCATCTACCGAAAAACAAGTTGAGATTCCATAAAATTTCAGCCCTGTGAGTTACGGTGACAAATATAGCATCTGAAATATTGAAATATTTGCTCAAAGTGAGAAAAACTGCATTTTCTGTTCTGCACTTCGCTTCGCTTTGATAGGTTTGATAGGTTTATTACATACAGACACATTCATTCAATACAATCATGATTTTGGTACCTGGGTAAGAAACAATTACAATGATGTATCTGCATAGGCACTAGAAGTTAAACATAACTTTTTGGGCAAACATGAAAACAAAGGCTAATACGATTGTAATACATATTCTCTAAAATGGTTTTTAAATAACTTGTCAGAAATTGGGTCTAATAAATCAAAATGAATTTTATTGAGAAGCAATGTAATTTGAAAAAACTATTGAGCGTTTTTCAACGTCAACACGCACGCACATTAGGGAGATTGAAAACAGAACGTTTCATTTCGTAATTTTGTTGGGAAATAAGTGGACTGAAATGCTTCGGGATGATTATTTAACACGAATCGAAAAAAATTAAGTAAGGAATAGTTGTAGACATCCTGAAATTGCAACATTTTCAGAGTAGAGTACATATCACTGCAATTCATTAGAGTAATAATGTTAGCGTTACGTTTAACCCAAGGTATTCGCCTAAGTATATTGTTCAATATTACCTCAAGTTTATGAATATGACAACGAGGGGCTCTACCCCAGATGATGATATCCTGGACCAACACTGAGTGAGCTAACGAGTGATACACGGTCAACATAGTTGGATATCGCATAGATTATACCAAGAACTCTGCTCAGCTTACGCCCTACATCCTCGATGTGGACCTTAAAATTCAGCCGCTCATCCAAAATCAATTCAAGATACCTGAGGCACCCACTCTAGTTGATTATTGTTAAAAAGATAGGTGGCAGCTGTGGGTGAGTACACGGAGAGAACAGCATTAATTTGGTTTTATTTTCGTATGCAGTTAATCTATTTTGAATTAACCATTCGGACAATACATATATGAAATTTTGTATCTCCGCGATAACAGCCTGAAAATTAGAACAATTGGTGGAAAAAACAGCATCATCCGCATACAATACACAGCTCATGCCAAGGGTAGTTATATCATTGATAAAAACATTGAAAAGTACCGGACCTAGAATGCTTCCTTGAGGAACACCTGAGGTAATGGGTAATGTATGAGATTTGGCATCGTTACAGAGCACATATTGGTGCCTGTTAGACAGGTAACTTTACATTAGTGCATTTGCAGCGTTCTGAACGCCATAATGATCGAGTTTTTTAGTAGAAGAGTTTTATCTACAGTATCGACCGTCTACCTGAGATCAACAAAGAGATATATATATATATATATATATATATCATATGTTTTATCATGGAAGCACTTCAGAAGGTCAGTTACACGATGAAATATAGCTAGCGTGGTATAGATTTTGTTCGAAAACCAAATTGCTTACTACATACTACGTTGAGTGATGAAAGAAAATTTGATATTCTAGAGAGAATTACTTTTTCTAAAACTTTGTTGAAGATAGACGAGGTAGATATAGGCCTATTATTAGATATATCACTTGAACTGCCGGAGTTGAAGATAGGAATTACACGGGCACTCTTCAAAATATTAGGGTAAACACCTGTCTCTAAACACAAGTTGAAAATGTAGCAGAGAGGATTGGCAATGTGATGCATGACGTTTGGCACTAAAAATGGTTGGATTTCATCACGATTACAACGCTTATTACTAAACGATCTGAGAATATTAACTATTTCATCGGGACAAGTTCGATCGAAAACGCAGTCAGTATCAACATAATTTGCATTAATGGTAAAATTCCCTCGTTCTGGAGGTAGAGCTTCAACAAGTGTTCATGCGACAGAAGTAAAATGAGCACTGAATAAATTGGCATATTGTTCATCAGTGAGAACATTACCATTTGCATTGAGAGATATTGACTTAGGTTTAGTTTTTTCGAACGAGCATATCATTCAGGACCTGCCACATCTTGAGAGAAGAATTTCGAGAGCCTATAATTTTATTTTCATAGGAGCATTCTTTGCATTTACGATTAATTTATTCGACACATTCCTGTATGAAGTGTAGAAAACTTTCTCTAAAATACCGTCGTGTGTTTATTTGCTTATATATTTATATGTTAATATATTTGTATGTTTCGCGTCCCCCTCTTAACGAAATAAAAAGTAAAAAAATTGGCCAGGTTGCAAATTTTGTAATTAAGTAGCGTTTTCATGAAGTTC
>LQNS02000231.1:9084026-9101806 GCA_001587735.2 Parhyale hawaiensis
GCAAATTTTGTAATTAAGTAGCGTTTTCATGAAGTTCGATGACCAGGTTGAAGAAGAGGGAAGAAGTCAAATCCTCATCCCTTTATCTGAATGCATTTCTTGCTCTTGCTTGAAATGGCTCTTGACAGAAGGGCAAGAGACACAATTGAAGGGCAGAAAGGGAGAGTGGGCTACTTGCAAAATGCGTGAAATCGGGTGGTGTGACCGGAGAAATGGGCTACTGTCCATTAGCCATTTTTTCAAGGGCAAAATGTTGGCCTGCACGGAAGCCCAGAAGTNCATCTGAAGGAGTTGGACCGTTGGTGGCCATTAAAGAAACTGTCAATGCTAATGTGTATCTCAATGTTGTACAGCAATATGTTATCCCATCTCTACGATCATCACCAAACCAGCCAGCAATTTTTATGCAGGACAATGCCCGTGCCATTCTGCAAAGAAAGTGAAGGAATATTTTGCGGAAGAGAATATCGAAGTCATGAAGTGGCGTGCCCAAAGCCCGAACCTTAATCCTATTGAAAATTTATGGAAAATTGTAGGTGACAATGTAAAAGGACGACAATCATCAACAGTAAAGGATCTGTGGACTAAAATTGATGAGGAATGGAAAAAAAATAACTCCAGAGTTTTGTGAGAAACTTGTGATGTCGTGTGATCGTCGCTGTGCTAAAGTTATTGAAAATAATGGTTCTAGTACTCCATACTAATTGTTCTAAACCTAAAATTGACCATTGCTCCATGTTATTTGCTTGCAAGTAGTGCATAATGCGATGAAATACCACCTCGTGACCTTTCACCCTCGCGACCTTGCGCGTGACCTTGACCTCCCGGTTTAGGATGGACAATGCACTTTCGGTGTAGCGGGGGTTAGGGGGTGGGGCGAACTGAAAGTGGGCGGGGCCTGGGAAACCGGAAGCAGGCGGGACCCAGAGGTCAAAGGTCACGAGGTGGTATTTCGTCGCATTATACACTACTCTTGTAAAATTGTATTTAGAGACGATCGTTCTCTTATTTTGCACTGTTCAATTTTTGTTATTGTTTGTTAGATTGCTATAATGTAATAAATTAGTTATGTTTGTCCTGATATTTTTTAGAAATATGTTAAATACATTCCTTAGGACCCCATCAAAAGATTCATTAACCTACTCTACATGGTTAACCTTTATTTTCAAAAAATTAAAATCGTTCTCTTATTTTGCCCGCTAGTGTAACTTTACATCAGTGCATTTGCAGCGTTCTGAACGCCATAATGATCGAGTTTTTTAGTAGAAGAGTTTTATCTACAGTATCGACCGTCTGCCTGAGATCAACAAAGAGATATATATATACCAATGTTATATCATGGAAGCACTTCAGAAGGTGAGTTACAAGATGAAATATAGTTAGCGTGGTATAGATTTTATTCGAAAACCATTGCTTACTACTTATTGCGTTGAGTGATGAAAGTAAAGTTGATATCCTAGAGAGAATTACTTTTTCTAAAATTGTGTTGAAGATATACGAGGTAGATATAGGCCTATAATTACATATATCACTTGAACTGCCGGACTTAAAGATAGGAATTACACGGGCACTCTTTAAAATATTAGGGTAAACACCTGTCTCTAAACACAAGTTGAAAATGTAGCAGAGAGAATTGGCAATGTGATGCATGACGTTTGGTAGTAAAAATGGTTGGATTTCATCACGTTCACAACGCTTATTACTAAACGATTTGAGAATATTAACTATTTCATCGGGACAAGTTCGATCGAAAACGCAGTCAGTGTCAACATAACTTGCATTAATGGTAAAATTCCCTTGTTCTGGAGGTAGAGCTTCAACAAGTGTTCTTGCGACAAAAGTAAAATAAGCATTGAATAAATTGGCAGATTGTTCATCAGTGAGAACATTACCATTTGCATTGAGAGATATTGACATAGGTTTAGTTTTTCGAACGAGCATATCATTCAGGACCTGCAACATCTTGCGAGAAGAATTTCGAGAGCCTATAATTTTATTTTTATAAGGAGCATTCTTTGCATTTACGGATTAACTTATTCAACACATTCCTGTATGAAGTGTAGAAAACTTTCTCTATTATACCACGTTGAAACAACCGAAGCAATCTGAATTTTTGTCTAATAACATATTTCAGATCACGTGAAAACCATTCGGTCTTTTTAAATTTGGGAGGTAATTTTAAACTTTACTAACGGAAACACTTGTAATATATTGAGTAGAAAGGCATATACAGCTCTTCCATGGCAAGGTCAGGAGAGGAATGTTGGTATATATAGTATGCAAAGGACGACTGCTTCGTTCTGTTGAGGAAGCTATTTTGTTTATCAACATGGTGCGTCTGCCTAGCCAGCAAGGTGGAGCAGTAGTTCATGGGCGCGGTCCCAAACAGTAAGTAGGTCGGCATATGATCTGAAACGTTAGCATCGATAACACCTGATAAGCAATTAGAGCTAGGACAGAAGTTCAGCCAAATTTGATCTAGTTATGAACACTTTGTAACTGGGTTCTCAGGAGAGAATCTTGCTGGCTTGGTGATAGCGGGAAAAATCCAAATGAAAAAAATCCAAATGAACTTAATATATGAATGAAATAATCAATTGAGGATAATCCAAGCGAATTCATTATATTCAGATTAACATCTCCGCATATAATAACTTTGCCATAACTTGATGTAGTAGGAAGATACTGCTCCAGCAGATACGTGTTAAAATAATTTATTTTTGCACTGGGAGATCTATAGAAACAACCTAAAATCATTTTATCACTATTCATATTTGCAACAGCACGTAGCACTTCGTCAGTACCATTAACGCTACATAAATCATCTAATAATTCAATTTGAATATTCTTTTTATGATAGAGAGATATACCGCCCCCATGGCTATTGTGATATATTGATATATTGAAGTTCAACTATCAGCTGGTATCCAGGCTACCGTAAGCCCTGAGCATCACCGGTGAATCGTTTTGATTGATCTACATTTTCTTACTGCTGCCCAACGTTTGACCAATTCCAAACTGATATTTAAGCCTAACCTTGTAGGGGGATATTTTGCCTCGCAAACCTCATGGCAGTACAACTTGCGTTTCTTGAATGGAAGATCAGGCCTGCAGGTATGAGAGCTATTTTAGAACAAGACCTAATTCTGAAGCAGGAACAAAATACCTTAATTAGTAAATATTGTCATCTTTTACGGCTGGGTCCTCTAGTTTTTAATGTTTGAAAGTCAAGCGGCACCTAACAAACAGAGCTAAAACTAAAATGCGTCGTGGCGTAAGACCATCACCTGCGCTGAGGGCAAATTTCATCGTCCTCATTTTTGATGGTAAGCTGTACCTTGTTTCTCCCTCTGTTCGATCGCCGATGTTGTGGAAACGGAGGTTTAAACTATTCACTCTAATAATAATACAAGAAAAATAGAGCGCCTCGTGGCGTAATCCAATCTGCCGCGGTACCTGTGATACCTATGATGATGCTTCGGACGAGTTCCAGGTGACGTTATGCACGCCAACCATCTCGTGCAGAAGTGATGCTGCAGTCCGTGACCAGCGGAGTGACTAACAGCGAGTTATCCCCACAGTTCACGTAGCCGCTTATAGCAGGTTTATCTGGCACTTTCAGCAAGCATGCGTCCACTAAGTTTTTAAATTTCGCAGTCTCTGTATCGGTGACATTTCGAATGTGACGAGGCATTTTTTTTGAATAATCTCACCCCTCGGATCACGAAACTATTAGAAGACTTTGTGGCTATCGCATCACCACCAGTTTTGATCGGAGTTCGCACTTGACAAGTGCGACCAATACGGTTTGAGTGTCTGGCGTGGATTTGCCCATTGACCTTGACAGTAATCACTTCTAGAATTTGTCAAATATATACGATCGTAAAGCGCTCGAATCTCCTTTGAATTGAGTACATTTTAAGTGGAGTCAGTCTTTCGTGATAGTTTAAATCTATCATGCCTCGGATTTTGGCAGAGAACGATCTCTGGATAGCCTCGAGGCCATTTAAGCCTTTCCGTTTGCTTGGCATCCAGAGAGGTAAAAAGTATTCAATCCTTGGCAGTATCAGTTGTTTCCATAAGGTGAGTATTGTGTCTGCCTCTCGTGAAGAGAAAGTTCGAAGCAGCCATCCGCTCCACTTCTTGCCTGTGGTAACAACTCGAACCACATGATCTTCAAATGTGGCATTATCTTGTATTCTCACCCCAAGATCCCTTAAAATTTGCTTTCTCTCAATTTCGCTCCCATCTCTCGTCGTGTAGGACGTAGATTCAGTAAGGGAAAAGTTTTTTCTGTGTCGTAAATGTTCAAGTTTTGATTAGTTAACGGTCATGTCGCTAACCGATGTACAGTGAAAGATGTTGGTTAGAACTTATTGCACATTCCGTACGTCTGCCGCTGATTGTACATATGTGTGTGTCATCAGCGAACGATGAGGGAACGGCAAACTTGCATTGGTGCCCCATGTCATTTATCATGATGAGGAAGAGTATTAGAACAAGCTCGGTGCCTTGTGGGACTCCCCTGAGAACCAGCTGTCGTTTGGACACTTTATTATTTGTAATTACTCTTCATGTTCGGTTTGTAGGTATTATTTATAATCACACTTTATGTTCGGTATGTCAGAAAAGCTTCGATCCATCTAAGACATTTTCCACGGATGACCATGTTGAAGAGTTCGAGTAGCAGTATTCCATGGTCTACTTTACGGAATGCTTTTTCAAAATCTAAATATATTACGTCCATACTTTTGCCATGGCATAGTAGGTCGAGAATAGAGTCATAATGCTCAAGCAGCTACGAAGTGGTTCAACGTTTATGGCGAAAGCCATGTTGATTTGATGTAAGCAGGTTATTACTTTCTAGATGATGTACAAGGTGTTTTATAAACAACCTTTCAAACGTCTTCACTACATGGCTGGTCAGGGAGACAGGTTTATAGTTGGCCGGATCCATGCAATTTCCAGCTTTAGGAATAGGTGAAATAATCGCGTTCTTGTAGGTGAGAGGAATTACTCTACCCTCCATCGATTTTCGCCACATAAGGTATAGAGGACAAATGATGCTTAGCTTGCGCATCTTGAGGATTTTTGCAGGCACCTCATCTGGTCCCGCTGCTCTGTTGTCGTTAAGTTCATCAATGGCTAGTTTTGTAAACTCAAAATCCGTTAGTTTGTTTGTAGTTAAATCAATTCTTGGGATTTCAGGATTTCGAATTTTGTACTTAAAGACTTTTCGATATTGACGGCTTAGTATTTCGCTCGTTTCCTGGTTATCCTCAACAATAGATCCAGTAACATTCACCAGCAGCTCGATTTTCGATTTTATGATGTGATGCATAGGCAACAAAATATTTGCTATTGTTTTTCATATTTTCGATGACATTCTTTCCTTTTTCCTGTTTTTCTTCATCGTGTGATCTTGCAAGCTGACGCTCTATCTTATCTAGCTTTCTTTTTGAACTCGGATTTGCGTTGTAGTAACTTCGCTGATTACTGGCATTTGATATGCTTTGCTCGTTTCTTAAGTAGTCCTGTACGGAATTTGTGGTGTCAACTTTTATTAAGTTCTCTTTTTGCCGGGCTAAAGTACTTCATGCACTTTTACAATAAAATGCTTTCAAATATCTCATTGATGCTTTCATTTTCTATTGAGTTATTTAGAAGTACGTCCCAGTTTACTGATTGCAGTTCTGCGTTCTAGCCGTCCCAATTTATCCCATTATCATGTAGGTTCAAGTCCCGTAGACTGGAGATGGTGTTTATTTGCAATTTTTCTGCGGTCTACGGGAATCGCGTTCGCCAAGCTGAGTCGTTATTTCAACAGGTTACAGGTCAATTCAGACCCCTGGACAACTCAGACCACTCAGCTCAGACCTTCCCAACTCAGACCCCCCCAACTCAGAGCTCACCGACTCAGAACCACCAAACTCAGATCCCGGCCAACTCAGACCCCCGGACAACTCAGACCCCTGCCCAACTCAGACCCCCGGACAACTCAAAACCCTGCCTCACTCAGATCCCCCCCGGACAATTCAGACCCCTGATCAACTCAGACCCCTGCCCAACTCAGACCCCGGAACACTCAGACCCCTGATAATGAACATACTCTGAAAATAAGCGTACATTAGAGATATTAGGCCAAGTACGATATAAGTATAACTACCATTTTTTTTAAATTGTTCACGCATAAAATATTTTCACAACGTATGCAAACCAACGATATAATATTGATTTACTATCTTTATTTCTGAAAATAAGTATTGTTTCTGGGAAGTCCTACAAGAGACTAAGCAAGCATGGAACAAACTGTCGTACGCTACCACAGTACACAGAATTAGGACCTTTTGTTTACTGTGTCGCGACTGAAATTGCATCGTACGCGCAGGTATAATCATAAAAATCTTTAAAATCAGGGTCAATACACAAAGAAAAACACTATTAATTAGTTATTGTGATCGGCAGCCAAGCCCCATAGAACTGAAATGAAGGTTGAGTCTTGTAAACTTACAAAATACTTAAAACAAATTATGCAAGTTAATTATAGCTCAAAGTATTCTAACCACAGACAAAAATGGAAGAAGAACATTTGCCCAAGGCCACGTACAATGTTTGTTTTAAATATGGTACAAATGTGTGATAGACTGCGGCAAGTACAAAACCGGAGTAAATCATGTTAAATTTCACTGAAAAATAACTGACAGAAATGCTGCTGACATATTTAAAGCGGCAACACTTCCGTTCAAACTTGTTCAACGTGAATGCGGTACTTCAGCATGCAACGTGAACGCATAAATACGGTGGCAGATGTACGATGAAACAATTTGTTATCTCATACTGCTCATTTACCATGCCATAACTAGATGAAACAATTACAAATCACGTCAGAGACATGCCTCGAATTCAAATGATTTGAAATAAAAAAAATTGTGTGTTTTGAGTGTAATTTCTCCTATACGTTTTCAAAAATGTTTTGATTAATGCATTTAATCTGTGGAGCATCCTAGGAAAAGCATTATTGAAATAGAGTAGGTACCAATAGTCCCGTAACTTCGCCCCTATATAATAAGTGTAGCGTATGTGGATAATTTTGTGTGTCACTATGGCATGCTTATGTTTCTCGATAAAAGAGACTGTGGGGTGTGATTGTGACTCCAGAGTTCACAAAAAACCGCGGTTATTACTTGAAAATCTTGGCTCTACAACTTCAGCCTAATGCGTGAAATTTTTCAAAAGTTCGTCGTTCTCAGTAGATTTACCATCGTAACAATGCACAGAGAAATTTTGAACAAAGAAGGGCACGAATTAATTGATTTATATATATAATTTGGAGCACTCTTCTGGCGATTGATAGATGATAATATTTCATGAACAAATATTGATATTGCATCTAATTTTATCAGGTGTCTGACTTGTCCGGGGGTCTGAGTTGTTCGGGGGCCTGAGTTGTTCGGGGGTCTGAGTTGTCCGGGGGTCTGAGTTGGGCAGGGGTCTGAGTTGTCCGGGGGTCTGAGTTGGGCAGGGGTCTGAGTTGTCCGGGGATCTGAGTTGTCCGGGGGTCTGAGTTGAGCAGGGGTTTGAGTTGACCGGGGGTCTGAGTTGGCCGGGGTCTGAGTTGTTCAGGGGTCTGAGTTGTCCGGGGGCCTGAGTTGAGCAGGGTCTGAGTTATCCGGGGGTCTGAGTTGGCCGGGGTCTGAGTTGGTGCGTCTAAGTCGGTAGGGTCTGAGTTTCGGGGTCTGAGTTGTCCATGGGTCTGAGTTGTCCAGGGGTCTGAGTTGTCCGGGGGTCTGAGTTGAGCAGGGGTCTGAGTTGTCCATGGGTCCAAATTGACCTGCAATCATTTCAACAAGCCTATAGACAGATAATGTTGTATCCTGGATTTCGATATTCTTGATCAAGTGTGCATTATCTACGGAGAAAGGTCTAAGATATTTTCATTTCTCGTAGGTGAAGAGATTAGAGAGAGCCTGATCTTTTTCATCTCTAGTGGCTGATGATGTTCTGCATAGTACGAAGCTTCCAGTATCGTCTGGCGGCAAGTCTGTCGTTAGCCATTTTAAGAAGGAGAAGTGGAAAATCACCAGTTATATACAATTCATACTTACTCTGAGCTTCTTTGCAATGTGTGTTGACCACTTGCAACATTTCGGCAATTTTTTTTTTTTTGTGGTACATTTTGGCGGTCGATAGCACATCACGCACATCAATCTAAGTTTTTCAATATTAACAATAATACAGTTACGCATTCCGCTAAAGAATTTCTGCTTTGTATGTGAACCAAGGTGATGTCTTACCACACTTCCTATCTTCGCGGTCACTTCTATGCAATCCATAGTTTTCTATTTTGACTTCTACATCGTTGACTGCATCATCTAGATGGGTCTCAGCAAAGACAAGGAGTTTAGAACCTGCATTGCAGTATTTAACATATCCTGCAGTACCAATTGCTTTCTGTAATTTTTCGTTAACAGGCCTCGTATGTTTGTAACGTGGATTTTGCTAAGTTTTTCA
Organism: Parhyale hawaiensis; assembly: GCA_001587735.2. Classification (NCBI taxonomy): domain Eukaryota; kingdom Metazoa; phylum Arthropoda; class Malacostraca; order Amphipoda; family Hyalidae; genus Parhyale; species Parhyale hawaiensis. The sequence goes on from LQNS02000231.1 coordinate 9,092,538, forward strand.
TCTTTATTTGATTTCAGTTCCTGATGTTCATTCTGTTTTTGGCTGTTTGCGTTTTCAGCTGATGAGTTGTTCCAGGATCCTACCCCCACAGGTATGTAGGATTTTCTACTCTTGGTAAAATCCAAGGTGCTCCTGGCCCTCCATGCTGCACTTGTTCTATTTACTGTAAGTCTCCATAGACGAGATTTTTTCGAACTGTGTAAATTTTTTTGCAGATTTTACAAATCTCTCCTCACATCTTGATTGTACACACTCTTATCACGGTCATTCGCAGTAGTATCTCTTTCCACATTGTACTGGTGGTTATTTTCTCCGTACTTGTGAGTTTGTATGCGATTTGAGTTTTGCCATGGTCTCCCCGAATTTTCCCTTCGTTGAACGTGGGAGCCGCTCGAATGGTTCCTTTCAGGTGTATTTAAGGACATGTGGCATCAAAACACGTGCCATTTATGAATAATTCTTGGCCCAACCAGGGATGAAAGAAATTGCATTCTCGTTTTGGGCTGCTACCGAGTCTGTCATATTTCATGAACCTAGAGCACCTCTTAGGGTGGAAAATCTTGCCTCTTTTGCCTAAACTTTCATATTTACATTGTTTATTGGCATAGAACTAGCATATTCTTGGTTTCTCTTCGCTTTTGGATATCCAGTCCCCTCCAGAGCTACTGTTTTTTCTTCGCAGTGCTCTGTGCTATTTCATAACTGACTTCTTTCACATCATGATAGCCAGTTTCCACATATTTTTGCAGTGGTTCTTCTCCTGCCGTTTTCGGGCTTTCACCCACTGATTGCTTTGTATCAGATGCTACGCTTTTCAGTTTTGTGTTGAAACTTGTGAGCATCTTTCACATTTCCACATGAAGCTTTTTGGAAATCTGTTAAACCTGTCTATCATGCCTGGACGTAATTTTGCACAAGGAGCACAGAAAAGAAATTCACATTTTGTGCAAGTTACTTTAGGTGTAGTATTTGTAGAAGGTTCTCTACACCAGGCACAAATCCAATGTTGCTTCTCAGTGTATCTTTCACTAACTGAACACCCATGCCCAGACGGGCACACTGGCGCGTAGTACCTTCCGCTCTGGTTCAGAGCAAGACACGACATATGAAAGTTATTCTCTTCACAGAGCACACACTGAGTCATTTCATTTTGCTTTGGTCTCAGACACAAGGTACACTCATTTAAACCACGTGCTTCTTCTTGCTCACAAACTTTACTCAAATAATCAGTCGTGTCGAGTTCAGAATCACTGGTTTAAACTGTGTTTTATTGCGACCCTTTTTATTGCCTCCAATAACTGAGGTCTACGCTTCAGCGAGCTACGGTGTGATCACTGGTACCGCTAGCCACACGGTCGAGTTTATAGCCAGGATGGCACACTGTACAACACTTATTTAGTTTCTTGATTTCGAGAAGAATCTATAGCTTTCTGATTTTATACACTCTAGCAGAGCACTGTACACGTTACAACCGACCGCCACGGAAGGTATCTTGTAGAGGTACATTCAACGCCGTCATTTTTTATGGCCAGTTGGCCAAGTGTTTGGTATGGGTCACATCTAGGTCAGCCAACCAAGCTCCCCACAAAAAATTATGAAGATTACTCAAGTCTTTCTACCTGTTTTTGTGTGGACAGACAAATATATTTACATATATATATACACAAATATATATCGTTAAATATTTAACGAAAACCTTATCACCTCTTTCACTTCGTTCACATGTGATAAAAAAAAGAAACCGAACTGTTGACCCGCGTATTGTGGATATTAGCATTGGCTATATCAGAATTAAAATTTGGCCGCATTAACAAGTGATATTACGCGGCTTTTGCTCAACGTAAAGTTTCAACTGCTAGGAAGAAACTAAACAAAAATACGCGAAATGGATTATGAACACAAAGTCGATTGAAGAACGTGCAGCAATAAATTCAACAATTAATTCCTACTTCTCCGACGACGCCGGGATAGCTGCTGTTGCGGTTACGCTACAGAATTAGTTCTTAAAATGTATCTTATTTCCAAACTTCTGTTCCCTCGTACTAGTAGTAGTATTTAACCTACAAATTATCCAGTATTCACTCACCTCTATACCCGTTCTTATTATAATAAAACGCTTCGTTTATTTATTTATTTATTTATCTATTGATTTATTTATTATTTATTTATTTACTAGAGTGCTCGCGCTGTCAAAACTGACAGCGAAGAATTTGTGATGATCCGTCTTCATTGATAATAATTTTCTTATTTATGCTAAGGCTGAGCAGCTCCAAGCTTTCCTTCAGTGATATGCTGAAGAGCAATGTTCTTTTTATTTTTTATTTTTTTCCTCAGTCGATATTGCTTCCTTAAATGCTGAGCTCTGTATCCAGGATACTGACGCTGTCATATGGCTTGAAAGTTTTTCCTCAAATGAAATGCTGTTCTGTTGAAGGAAGAACCCAATTTGGAGAAAATTATTTGCTGCTAAGAAATCCTCACGTTCGTTCCGGGCATTCTGACCGCTGAAAGATATCTTACCACTTAATTCGACAATTATGCAGCCAATAAGAACATCAGTGTATACTCAGGGCAGCTGAAGTTAAAATGAAGGAAACGTCAGAAGAGTACAAATCACGATGCAACAGGGTGCTTAGAGAAGCTGTATGTATCTGCACTGAGTGAACTTCAACGTTGGAAAAGAAAGAACTGCACTGAGATATACGTTTACCATCAACTGCAACCTGGCGTATTTTCTACCAATGAGTTTTCAACCACGAGAACAGAAATATGTTTTGATGTGTGGAAAAAGTGATAAAAATTAAATTCCATACCAGCGCTTAGAGAAGCTCAAAATATCTTCATTATTTCGATGTCAAGAACTGTTTCAAGCAAGAAGTAAATTGAGATAAATGAGTAAGGATCCCACTTTCGCCATCTTCAATAATCTGGTCAACGATCTCCGTGAAAACGCAACCTAATGACAAAATCTACAACCTGGCCTATTCTTCGCCTGTTTCTTAAGGAGGGTGACACGAAACATACAAATATAGAAACATATAAATATATAAACAAATAATGACACGACGGTGTTTGTTATAGTGTTTGATTTCATGTCTGCTTCTTAATAAAATAGTGGGCAAAACACAGCAGGTTGCCGACTTCACATTAAGTTGCATTTTCATAGAGATCGATGGCTAAGTTGCATAAGATGGATCATTATCATCTGAATGAACTTCTTGAAATCTAAAATAAATAAAGATTTTTGTAGCTTCCCTAAGCTGTTTGCTCTCAGTTCACGACGTATAAGTTCAATGGATGATCAACGAAGCCCACACGAAGCGATGTTTTTCACAGGGCAGTAGACGCAATGATAACTTCTATATTGCTATCTTTCTTTGACGGAGCAGTTTTTGCTTCAAGAGAAAAACTTAAATGCGCTCAAGGCTATCCTTCGGCAGCTAGGATACGTAGAATATAATAAAATTCAATAATGTTTTGCTGCTAGATAATGGAAGATTTTTCCGCACGTCACCTACGGTGGGGGACGATTGTGCTGTCTGGAAGAACTTAAATTGATAGCACTTTTATGACAATATGAGTCGGCTGTTGCTGCTTATCCTCCCTTAACAGTACCAAAAACATAATGAACTAGAACGCCTCGTGGCGTAAGACCATCGCCCATGGTGGGATCAAACTTCATCGCCGTCATGTTTTATGGTCAGCTAATCCTAGTTTTACTGCATGGGTCACATTGAGGACAGCCCACCAGACTGCTTGCGAAAAAATCATGAACATAACGAATTTAATCGCTATCATTTTTATTGCCAGCTAATCCTAGCTTTTTGGCCTGGGTCACATCGAGTGAAGCCCACCAGAGTCCCTGCAAATAATTATGAATATTGCTCAACAGCTTCGACCACGTATTGGGTGGGCAGACAAATATGTATATTTACAAATATATATACTAATATTATACATAAATTTTCAACTACAAAATTATCACCTCTTTCACCTCATTTGCGGGTGATACTGAAAAAGGGTCTTCAGTATTCGTTATTCGTGGCTGTCATTTTTGACAGCCCGAATACTTTATTTTTTAATTAAGCACCCATATATTTGGATTTAAATACATGATTTAACATAATACATGCCACTGAAAGTTTTTGTTAGGAATTAACATTAACAAAAACCAAACTTATCGTGTTAACTCCTTGGACTGTATCATAACTCAGCATGAGGACATACACTGCCATCATTATTAATACTAGAGTGCCCGCGCTGTCAAAAAAATAACAGCGATAAATTTTTGAAGTTCTGTCTTCATTTAAGTTTTAATTACTAATATACTTCTGGAGGATGCGCTCCAAAGGCCAACTGAAATTGTCATAAGAAACGAGTGCTTTCTTTGTCAATTATTCATCTATAGCAGCACAACAGTTCCCCACCGTAGAAGAAGTTCAGAAAAATTTTTACATCAGCAAGCAGCAGAGCATTACTGAATCAAATTAGTTTCCGTCGCGTATCCCGGCTACCGACGGAGATGGCTTTTGTTCATCTGAGTTTTTCTCTTGACGCGAAAACTCGTAGTCAAAGAAAGACAAAAAGCTGAAAGAATAATTGTGTCTATTGCCCGTCTGTCAAGAGCCATTTCAAGCAAGAGTAAGAAATGCATTCAGATAAAGGGATGAGGATTTGACTTCTTCCCTCTTCTGCAACCTGGTCCTCGAACTTCATGAAAACGCTATTTAATTACAAAATTTACAACCTGGCCATTTTTCGACTTTTATATTTCGTTATTAGGGGGACGCAAAACGTACAAATATATCAACATATAAATATATAAGCAAATAAACACACGACGGTGTTTATTATAATGTTTGATCAATAGTGCCAATTATTCACCCTGCATGCAGTCACCAAACTTATATATGTGCGTGTGCACTGTGCAATTTTACTCTGTTACCCCTCTGAAGCTTAAGAACGTCTTTTTATTTTGAGTACAGTGTGGTTTTTAGCTAATGTACAAAACATTATGGTCTTTTTGATCACCGTGAGGACTTGCTTTTAATAGAAGGAAGCAGATGGCTGTGACGAGACCCGCACGAAGCTAATCATAATTATTCATGTCTCGCATTAGGTCAGTTTTCCGAACTAATCCTTTCATTCATTAGCTGTTCCACAGAATACGAGAATGAATTAATTAGCGAGATTTTTTGGTGCCAGAGGCAGCATATCGGCCTGAGAGACGAAGGTGCCGGGAGTAGTGAGACGCCTCTGGAAATGGCAACATTGCATTCGTAGCAGTAGAGCGCATATGTTGCGGCGTAGAGGGCGCTTATACCTCCGTGGCTGATGCGCCGCTTATTAACGAAATTGTGGCGTTACCTGCCTACTCTTACACTCGACTCTCTATTAAAATTATCTAGCTCCAATTGCATATGTTCACTCTCGATGAAGTCACTTGATGATGCATTTACCATGCAACGTATTTACCCGACAATGGAATACCTGGCAATGGATTCACCAGTCCACGAGTTTCACCAGTCAATGAATTTACCCAACGATAAATTTACAGGCAATGAATTTAGCGAGCGATGAATTTATCCGGCGATGAAATAACTCGCCTCAAATCTACCACAATAAATATATTCACTTTGAATCTATTCTATGGCCACATCACAGAACGCAGATCCTCGCTTCCAACAGCTCTTCAAGTTCTTCTTTGCGCAGACATAGCCGTTGCGATAGTGTTTCGATATTTTTGTAATAGCTACAACTTTTAGCGGTAAAATCTCGCGTTCGAACTCTAATGGCATATAAACATAAATTATTAAAACACTTCCATTGACTCATGGAGATGACGTTCAATTAAAACTTCAAAGGAAGAAAACACGCTTTCCTTTTCTTGCAATTATAGTACCCTGTGTTGTAAACTGACAGCAATGACTTGATTAACCTCTTTCTTCTTTTCTTATTCTTGCTTGTGGTATGGATTCTGCTGCAAACGATGCATTTTACCTGCCGGTTGATGTTCGAACAATTCACCAAAAGTTTAGACCAATATTAACGCAAATCTTCCTGCCAGCATATCCCGAATTTTCAACGTTAGAAAATCAAGCAGCGCCAAGAAAATAATGTGCATTGTGCAGCCAAAAGAATTTGCGTGAAACGCTCAGCAGCGTATTGTGGATATCATCATTGAACATATCAGAATCAAAATTTATGGGCAATAAGAATACTTGAAACTGGCCTCTGCTCGGCATACAGCTTCAACTGTTAGGAAGAAATTCGGCCAAAGAAAACAGTCCATGAATTGGATTATGAACAGAAACTCGATTGAAGAACGAGCAGAAAAAAAAAACAAAAGACCTTTGAAAATTTTTATACGCCCGCAGCTCATCAAACTTCGTTAAGCCTGAAGTCCCTTCCATTTTGAGTAGCCCATTTTCCACCTTTTACAACGGTACACCAATTTTCGTTCATCTATCCTTCAGATCGGGACGCAGAGGTCCAGCAGACTACCAATTTTGTATTATAATATAGTGGACTATCCATTGTCGATAACAGACAGCCGCTCGTCTGTAAAGTTGTTCATCCATGCGTCACACTTCACGATTTTGTTTGAAAATAGTCACATTAAGCTGCGTTCAATTGTGTAAATAAATATTTCTACCATATTGAGCGTCCTCCAGCAGTTACACGCCCCAGCATAGTTGGAAATAAAGTAAAAGGCTTGGAGTTCAGAAGTAGTAATTACATATATCACCAGGGATGTCAGTGAACTTAGGGAGAATATGCGAGCGTTCCCGGCTGTTTTTCAACGCTGGTTAGGGCTACGAGAAAGACCACAGATGGCTGAAATTTTAAAAATGTATCCAAATCCTACTGGAGCAACAACTTGAAGTCATGTTTTTTTTTCTTTTTCTCTTGCTGTACAAAATAAGCTACACAATTTGTGCCGCACAGCTGTAAACAAGTTACATAGGCGTGAGGTTGGCTTAGAGCAGAACGACTTAGTAGCAGACTAACTAAAAAACAAGCAGTGATTTCTGAGCAAATAGAAAAAATATGAAACCATAAGTGAACGCTGATGCACAATCGGTAACCGGAATCACTGCAGAAGGTAACGTTACCGAATTCTGGAAATCTCAATATGATATCGTTATCAATTGTTGTGATGATAACAATAATTAAAAAGATTACGAGGACGGTATTCTTATAATTACATGACCTCACCTTAAGACCAATGCACTGTATCGTGCCAAGAGGTCCGTCAAACCATAAAACTACTTTAAAATAATAAAGTTACGGCGCGAACAATGTGTATCCCCGCTGAAGCCAATAAACACAGCCCCACGACGCTGGTAACGATACTTGCTGCTGTTTTCATTGGGGAGGGTGGCTCTAACTGCAGGCATCATCAGACAATCTAATGCTGGTCATAATACCACCAATCATCAATCGTAAAAAGCAAGGCAAAATGCGTGTCAGACAAGAGCAGTTATCACTCCAAGCAATAGCAGCGTCACTATCAGAACTTGCAGAACTAATGATGGAGAGGCGAATGTAATGACGGTATAAGGTGACTGCAGATAACCCGTTTGGTTTTTAAGCTCAGCACAGTATGGAAATTGGTGTTTTGCACCAAAACGGGTTGTTAATATTTTAATTAAAGACAGTAATTCTCTTACGTATTTGTATATTTTTCATCAGGGTTACTTTTGATAGAGTCCACCATTATATATGCTCCATTTCCAGTGTATGGTGGAGATACAACTAGTTTCTTACATTGTAGAAACGTTGATGTACGGGTTCCGAACTCGAAAATGCTGTGTAAAATGTGGCAGAAATATATCATCGTTAGGCATGACTTATGGTGTACGACGGGGAGGCTTGCTCTCTTATTCCCTTTTCGGTCACCACCCATCCCGTGAGTCAGACGTTCCAGACGTAAGTTTATTGTTAGTTGATAATAATCAGATACGATTCCTAAAAAAGTAACTATTTGCAATAGTGCTATAGTGGCGTAAATTGAAATAATGTACAAATAGTTTTGTATCTGGTTGGCTGAATACCAAGGGCACTTATTTTTTCTTTCAGGGCCGCAAAGCTTGCCCCGTGGCAAATTAACCGTGCAGAGAACTCAGCCCAATATTGGAATGTTTTGTGAATGACGGAGACTTGTCAACCGATGCTAGGCTTTTACTTTAACAATATACGCCAAGAAAAAAAGTACTTATGCAATGGTGAGCCAACATAGGTCACTCTTGAGGAACGTTTCATGAAAACGCCCAACACATCGCATGAATTCCTCAGTTTCGGGAAGTCTTACTTCCAGAAACTTTTTATTAGGATCCTCTGTTTGAGACGTTTTCTCCATAGGCTAAGCTGGATGAGCGCACGCTTTTCACTCTCGGCATCTTAGCCTCGAGCCGTTGGCCAATGCTGACGTGAGTCAGCTCGATGATGTGTAACTTTTCCAAAGAGCAATGAAGCTTTGTGTTTTAATTGCGCCTCACAGCATGTATTTTATTTTTTTTATCTATTAATATTTTGTGCGTTGCCTGAGCAAAATCCCTGCGAGCATTTGCGGCAAAATTCGGCACCAAGTTCACACGATTTCATAGATAGTGGGGCGTAGTTTTGGCAGTCCAAAGCCCAAATAATTATTATTATATATCTCATCTTACAACTGATGCCAGGTGGCAGTACCGCCTGAAAGAAGTAATGTTATACATGAGCAGCCTCTGCAGTTAGGCTTCGTCTCCAAGAAGCCCTGGCACTAATCTTGGCACTACGCAGCAGCGGCTTAACGGAAGCCCTCGGACCCGCGCTTTTCATTCAGGAAATATTTACAGGCGAGGGCTTAAGGATTTTCTATGGCGAGTACAGCGTTGCTTCCTCGCCGTGTCAGGCAGACGACTCTGTTCAGTGCGGCTTATGCAAAATACCGAGGAAAAGATGGGGCAAAATCAGCTGCTGAAGGCCAAAAGGAGGAAATTAGAGCCACAATTCAATAGAGCAAAAATAAAGTTTCTAGAGCATGCGTGAAATACAGAATTTTCTGAAGTCTGCTTTATACTTGACACAAAAAGGTTGTTAAGTGTTTCTTGAGGTCTTTCTCTAGAGCTTGGGAGATGAAAGTCTCACCTTCTGCACATCATAGGTTGCTCCCGATCAGGCTTGCCAAACCTGGTACTATAGTACCAGATCTGGTACTTTTTCATGCTGGAGTACATTTGGTACGCCGCTACGAAAATCTGGTACTTTTTGTTTTCGCGGTCTTT
>LQNS02000231.1:9204241-9227155 GCA_001587735.2 Parhyale hawaiensis
ATTACCAAGTTGTGAATTATAACAGTCTTATTACAATAACCTCTTGAACTATATATCGTTCATATGCAAGAACAACGTCATAACTCAAAAAAGCCAATTTTACAGGACAGAGGATTTTTATATTAAACAGCCAACTAATAAACAGCCACAACATCACCAATACTGACCCATAACAAAATATGACGTTTTACTTGACAACACACAGCACCTTCCCTTACGACGGCTGAACAGGAATTGATATATGCCATTGTTGACACCAAGGTTGGTAACATCTAGGCCGGCGCAATAGTGACATTTACTGCAATCTAGTGGTGAGTTTTGCAGGTACATAGAAATGTCGTTTTCACCACTAGATAGAGCAGGAAACGGGCAATCTCATGATTGTCATAACTCATATTTCCCATTTTTTGAGTTACCGTATGTTGCTCTTGCATATGCGCGATATATACTGTATTATAACTTGGCATGTCAACAGTGTTTGACTTGTACAGAAACGCTGGAAATGATAAAGTTGACTATTCAGAATAAGTTAGGGTCAACTGTTACAAAGAGGCCTGTTAAAAATGTAGAATTTCACAGTTTCATTAATCCCACTTCAACTTACTCTGCAAAATAGAACCAAAAAGTCAGAAAATTCAGAGGGGCTCCCGCCAGTGTATAAATACCCCTCAAAATTTAGCACGGGCCCTTAGTTATTTTAAACAGATCATTTTAATGTCAAGGTTATGAGTCAAGCTCGGTGTACTATTATTAAAATGCTGCAATTGCAAAAGTACTACGTATAAACGTCGTACATTTTATGTAGCGTCATTATTTCAGGGGGAAGATAGCTCGCGATATCGTAGAGGAAAGCGAATGTTATTTAGCATAAAATAAGTATCGGACAAATTAAATAGCCAGGACTCGTCGCTGCACGGTGCTTATGTTAGTTAACCTGCATTAGGCCTTTCAATTTATACAGATAGACTCAATACGTGTCCACCCAAGTCTGTCTCAATACCAGTATGTAAGAAATTTAGACGCTGAAAACTATTCAGGAATAGAGTAAGGCTATGGTCTTTACTGAGGATTATAGCTATCAGTCAGGGAAACCTCAATTATTCCCCTCAGGAGCAAAGCTAGGGTGGGCCACATAATTAGAGCAGTTCGATTAGCCAATCCTATTTGATGGGGAGCAGCAGTCCCAGGGGAATCCTGTAGGTTATGTTAGGGCGTCTTTCGTGCCAACTTTCCTTTATTTTATTTATTTATTCCTCTTCTTTATTCACTTGCTGTTTGCATGGGTGTTGAACCTGTGTGGGGAAAACCTTGGTGCATAGGCTCTCGTTTCTGTCACACATCGAAACTTCAGCTGCTCTGAGCTCACGCCCAAGTTCCAATTAAGTATATAGGACGAGATACTCTGTGGCGTATCTCAGGCTAGTGAATACGAGAATGTCTAAGCAGCAGATATATATGTATTTTTTTCTCATTTCATACATACCCCTCAGAGGTATATTCTGGCGGGCTTTGCCTGCCACATTATGTGTAATATGTGTATTTGGGCCTCACAAACCCATGGGTCCCGAGTGCCTTCTTCGCAGGGTATGTTGCAGCTAGCTACAGTTCCTGCGGAGAATGAGATTTTGCGAGGAGATGAACAAGTTGGTGCCATAGCTGGGTACTCAGTCTTCCGCAGTCTGCTCCTCCCTCTCTTCCGTCAGGTAGTACCAGCTGATGCTCTTTTCCTTTCCTTTCTTTTCTTCCTCTTTTCGGCCAAAGCCCGTACTGGTGATGGCAGGGTCTGGGGCGCGAGAACAGCTGGCCGCTTTCGTAGCTATCATGACTGTCGATTTTTTTTTTTTTTTTGTGCCTGTTCTTGGTGTGAGCTCTTCTGTCCCCCCCTTTAATTGATGCTGGTTGTTATCTTGTGGCGGACCCCGCTAGTAAGGCGGACCTTTTCTTGCGCTACATTGATGGGAAGCAGAGCCGGGACCGGGTGCGCATTCCTTAGCGTGTGATCCCGAGCCGAGATTCTCCGGTTTTGCTTTCAGATCTTCCGAAGCGCACCACTTTCTTCTTGACCTGGACCCCTATGGGGGCACTGATCCATCGGGTATGTTTCCTCTCTTTCTTCGGAGGGTGGCTGGTGTACTCGCAGCCCCGCTTGCTTCCGTGTTCCGTCGGATGTTACGGCTGGGCTCTTTTCTGTAGTGCTGGCGTGTCGCCTGTTCCAAAGGTCTCTGGTGTCTCACATGGTTGTGTTCTGGGTCCTTTGTTATTCGTTGCATATACAGCGGACCTGTTTGATCATGTTAATGATTTACTTGTTGGTTATGCTGATGATGTCACTTTGCTGGCTGTTTGCCATAAGCCTAGTGATAGGTTGGAGGCTTCAGCATCCATTCATGTTGATTTGGAAGAGATTAATTCCTGTTGTTCTAGGTGGGGGATGAGGATAAATGCGGGCAAGACTAAGACCATGATTGTGTCCAGGTCGCGTGCAGCGGGACCTTCTTTTCCTGCACTCATACTGGATGGTGTGTCAGTCACTTCCTGTGGTTGAAGATTTGGAAATCTTGGATGTCAGTTTTGATCCAAAGTTGACGTTTGAGTCCCACATTCGTTCGGTTGCCACATGTGCATCGCAGAAAATTGGTCATATGAGGCATGCTTGGAGGGTGTTTTGCTCGGTAGAATTTGCACGTCACTGCTTTAATTGCTATATAGGTCCTCCCTCTTCTGGAATACTGCTCTGTAGTCTGGGGTTCTGCTGCCGATTGTCATCTGTGTTTGCTTGCCAAAGTGGTTCGTCGATGTGCGTCCATGCTGGATGGTGTTGTGCCTTGTGATCTGGCGCATCGTCGCAGAGTTGGTGGGGCCTGCTTTTGAATAAAATTTATAACTGCCCTCATCATCCACTGTCTGATTTTCTTCCGGAGCCATTTGTTCGGGTGAGGTATACTCGGCGTAGTAGTGCTCTTCATGAGTTTGCCTTGGGACCGTTACGATGCCGTACGGGCCAGTATTCTCGTTCGTTTTTCCATTGTGTGGATGTTTGGAATGGTCTTTATGGCTCTGTCTTTGCTGGTGCGGGTATTGGCAGCTTTAAACGATCTGTGCACATAGCTATTCTGTGATCTCGGGTCTTATCTTTCATTCCTTTTTTTCTACACTCGCTGGGCTGGTTGCTTCGGGTTTGTCAACCTCATGGAGTTTCTCCGTTCCCACGTCACCAGTCTGGTGTGATTTAATAACAATAATGGCAACCTTGGACAAAACGGCTATTTTTGAGCAAAATACTCAGGCTTGTATATATCATCGAGTATGTTCGACACCGAGCTCCATTAATATTAACAGTGATGCTCGACGGCGGGCCAAAAAGTAATTGCTTTCCAGCCAACCATCAAGTAAAGGTTTGCATTGTTCAGCGTACTTAAGCATAAAATACTAATCTCTTGTGCTTCATCGAGTTTACACTTGCACTGCATCCTCCTTTCGCAAATTACGAACAAAACTAGCGGACCCGTACTGTCAAAAACGACAGCGAGGAAGTTGTGATGAGCTTTTGTCACTGATCCAACTTTTTTTTCTTATATGCTTCTGAAGGATACGCTGCAACGGCGAACTCAGATTGTCAAAAGAAATGAATGCTCTCTTCTGAGCAGTACACTCCTTCCTTCCCTTAGGTAACATGCGCTAAAAGTCACTATAGTATCAAGCGGTAAAGCAACAGTGAATTTAATATAAATTCCCCGTCGCATATCTTCTATATTATATGATAGAACATCAGTATATCGAAATTTTTGCGCTCAAACAAACACTGCAACGTGAAGTATCACATCTTCTGTGTTTCGTTGATCATCCACTCAATTTATACGTGATGAATTGAGAGCAAATATAGTTTCAGTGTATTGAAAAAGTAATAAAAATTAGACTCCACCCCAGCGCTAAGAAAAGCGGTATATATCTTCATTGTTTGAATTTCAACGTTGGCTGAGAGGCAGCGTATTCAAATAATATATGAAAATACGTTTGTCATCATCTGAGTCCATGCTTATTTTTCACCAGTTATCGCAGAACCGTGACAAGATGACCCTTCTCCATCCTGGCCTAATTTTTGTGACTGAAAATGGTCATATAAATGAACATCGGTCTTTATTATATAGTAGATCATGATTCAATGCAACAGCATCACAAATTCCTTGCCGTCATTTTGGACGGCCGAATACACTAGTCATATATTAGTTTGCCTTATGCATTTGCCATTGTCTTCAACCCGGCCTAAAGTTAACCTGTTTTCTTCAAGCGAGACAGAATATGGACAGATAAACACACCTATAAATACAGAGTGAACTATACATAGGTCTTAATAAAATTTTGATTATTCCTGGCTTACGACCGAAACGGTAGCTCTTTCTAATGTCTGTATAATTAAGTGCGGAAAAATCAAATTGCTTTCTTCCAATTTAGTAGTTTCTTCAAAAAAAGAAGGTTTTGACTGAATACTTAATGTTGCATTTTGACAAAATTGCTTGCGCTATGATACTGCCGCTGTGAATAGTGGTTTTGTTCCCGGAGACGTTGTCTGTAGTGTAATGCTCTTAAATACGATGGACAAACATAAAACTTTTAACGAATTAAGAGAATTGAAAGATAAACTTCTCTTTCGATTTTTTTGTAATTATATTAACCGAGATTGGGCTAAATGACTTAGCTGATTGTCATCACTGCTGTCTTTTGTAATCATTTAGCGCAGGTATACACGTGAATTTCTCGGATCCCGCAAATGGCTACGGCCTCAGCTTTGATTAGAGCAAATTGTTCCGCTCTACTTACTTATTGAAAGTGCTGCGTAGTAACAAAACCTTCGCTTTATAACCCTTTTTTTACGTTTTTTTCAACACGAACATATTGTTTTCTGGGTTATTTTTACCTTAAGCAGCCTGCTCGGATTATTGCCTCTGTGGGGCAATGATTTCTAGATCAAAAGGAAAAGAGCAAAAATACGTTCCAATTTGTAGGTGCCCTCCAAATACATTGCTGTCAGTGCCCAATGTACGGCGTTCGAATGAAGCTAAAAATAACATCAATATCCGTTGATTGATGTCGAAGGGAACGAATCTATGCCGCTGGTATTGCCAAGAAAAAATATGCCAATATTGGATTTGCTCTCAGTATTGCGACCATTTATTATGACTTGGATCGTGCCGTATCAGGCGACCAGAGGCTTCAGCAACACAGGGAAATCTCTATGATGGTAAGTTTAGATTTCTCTTCAAGTAGGTCATTTCAAGTGTCTAATTAGAAGTACCATTTCAAAGGGTAATAGAAACTTTTTCTAACCGAGACTTTTCTGTGTACCTCAATGTTATTTATAAAGAGCTGGAGCCTGTGTGTGACATAGTATTCCATCGTCTTGTTATATTCTTCGTCATATTACTAGAACGAAATATTCTCCTTGGTGAACAAAATATACAATGCGTATACAAAATTGATGTATAAATAATTATTATTGTATATTCACAAGTTTAGGTTTCCGTTTCTACAACAAAGGCGCTATCACAGGAGAAAGAAGGAACATAAAGTGGGGGCAATAAGTAGAAGTCACCTCCTAAAATGCTAATAACTGTTTAATTATGCCACATACTTCCGTGAAAAATTTAGTGTTGCTTCTATAAGGCATAAGAATCAGTGTATAGAATCAGTTTCATTTTAAATTTTCAGAAAAAAGTTATGAGCAAAAGTTCAGTTTTAATTGTGGAAATAAGTAAGCGGCTCTTTTGATTACCTGTATTTATAACAAAATTAACCAGCATTTTGTATTTGCAGGTATTCCCCTTCGATTGCAATACTGCAACACACCTGTTCTGCACCGAACCAATGAGACTTTTGAGAGTTTAATGGGAATTTCATTCCAGTAATCTTTTATGTAAGATTCTACGTATTCTTTATCTGCAAATTGACGTCCATCATGGGACGTCCACCATGGGAGGCCAGTCCAAAACTTCAATGTTCTACATTTCAAATCAGTCTTTCGTTAGCTTTGAGGTGTGGATGGCTGCATTGTCCTGCTGAAAGTTGCTTTATTGTTATGTACATCAAGCAGATACCGAACAAGACTTTCTATTAACACACTAATGTATCGAGCGGAGTTGTGTCTACTCTCTACTAACTTGGCTTTTCCAGTGGCAGAAATGGCTCCCCAGATCATTATTGATCCTCCTCCAAATGGTCCTTTTGAAAACAGTTACTCTTTTTTCCTCGAGTCCTGCCAGTAGCACTGAGATCCGTCAGACCCGTCCAAATTAAACTTCTTATCGGAAAAGATCACATTGTCCCAATTCTCCGCAGTCCATGTAACTTTTGCTTCACCCATTTAACACACAACCTCTTGTGCTGATCAGTGAAAGCAGGAGCCATTTTTCTGTTTCGATACCCGAAATATGGGGAGTCGTGCAGTAGTTGACCAACTCGTCTTGATATAATCGCTAGGTTTTGAGATTAGTGCAGTTTCTTTTGAGCAGGACGCTTGCAGGAGAAAATCGACGCCTGGTAGTATTTGTAATTTTTGGTGGACGGCCTGGTCGTATTTTGGTTCCATATGATTGAGGGTCCTTCAGGAAGTTACATCAATGCGGGACCTGGATATTTGACTTACAATGAAGCTAATGGATTTTCCATCATGGTTGAAAGCACAGAATTTATCTTTCTCGATGTCAAGAGGGGAGGAGGGCATTCCGCGGCATTCTGCAGAGGCTGTAGTATTTACCACTTTCTCATTTACATGTGTTCTGGTGAATCGTGACAGCAATTAGGGTTGTTTACGAACTGAACGCCAATTTATTCTTTCTTTGGCATTGTGAAGTAGAGCGGACAGAATTTTGAAAAAGTATCTTATACTTATTTCCACCTTTAAAACTATACTTTTGGTCATATTGTTTTTCCAGAAATTTATCATGAAACTGATTGTATACACTCTTTATCACTTGACCACTTGAAGACCAATTGAAAATGGAAAAAAACAACGTTTAAGTGATAAATTAACTCCTTCGGATCAACAATTCCTAAAGGTAAGCGGTGAGAAAGACGAAAAATACCTGATATAACAATTTACAAAAAATGTTCATTTATGTCAAACAATAAGTTTTTCAGTTAATCAGATATGTAAGACCAGGCTGATGAATATTTAGTTCTAAGGTACTTTTCTGCGTTTCGGATCAGTTACAAGCTTGCACTGATAGTGTGAAGGTGTCATTATGCCCAAAGCAAGCAAACATTCCTAATTAGAACGTGGTCGAATTGTTGAACTGCATGAGCAAGGTTTGTCGCAGCGTGCAGTCGCAGCTGAGATTCACTGCAGTCCGCAGTAGAACTGTGATTTACAACTTCCTAAAGGACCCCGAGAATTTCGGAAAAACAAAATCTAAAGGCAGACCGACAGAAATTTATCCTACATTGAGTAAGAGAATTAAACGGGTTGTTTCTCAAGGCAGAGGACGGTGTTCCATGCAAAGTAAGGCACTCACAGATGCTGATTGCAGTTCAATAACCATCAGGCGACTTTTATGACAAAAGGGCATGTAGAACAAAAAGCGTCTGAAAGGTTCACAGTTGTTTCCGCGTCACAAAGTGGACCGTTTACAGTTTGCATGAGAGCACCAAACATGGGACATTGTTAAGTGGTCTTAAGTTTTGTTTTCTGACAAAAAAAGTTCAATCTGGAAAGCCCTGATAGCTTCCAACGGTACTGGCATGACAGAGAGATGCGTCCTGAAATATTTACCAATTGTAACAGCGGTAGAGGCTCCATTATGGTGTGGGGTGCCTCTTTCTACAAGGAAGCAGTGAAGCTTCAGGAGGTGCAGGGTCGTCAAACAGCTGCTGATTGTGTCGGCATGTTACAAAGATAGATAATTTTTGTCGACGGAGGACCCTCGTTTGTGAGGTGATGAATGTTTTTTTCTAGTAGGATAATGTAGCAGTCCACGCTGCCCGCCAAACTATGACTTTCTTTCAAGAAAATGCGATCCCTGTTTTACGTCATCCAACCTGTTCGCCAGACTTTAACCCAAAAGAAAATCTTTGGAAATGGATGGCGAGAGATGTTTACGGAAATGGTAAACAATTTGTGACAGTAAACGAATTTCGTGATGTCATTTTTAGAAGCTGGGACAACATTCCTTCAACCCTCATGGAAACGCTCTGTTTTAGTATGCCACGAAGAATTTTTGAGGTTATCAGCAAGAATGGAGGCAGTGCTACTTACTAAGCTCAAACTTTGTTCACCTCAACCTCCTTGTCGAAAAGTAACTACGATATCTGTTCGTGGACTTATACTTTTCATCAACTGTAAAACTCATTAAATGACAAAAGTGTACATTTCTTATGAACCGTTATAGCATACATTTTTCGTTTTCCTCACCTTTTACCTTTATAGTCCGGGCTCTGGGATGGGGGTTTCTGCGAACATTTATCTTTTTACAGCTGCACCATGTATTTTCGTATTCCATATGATGAGGATATTGAAAAAAACTAGAGCACTCTGAGAGCGCATACCTCCGCCATGCGAGGCAATGGTAGCAAAAAATTCAAATTGGCTCTGAAACCATAATTTGCTTTGTATAAACTCCAAAATCCAATCATTCGTGCCTTTTGATAGTAATAACAGCTTGTGAAATTTTCTTGAAGATCCGTTCATAACTTTTTGCAGTTATACTGCTAATAAAAGTTGAGACAAACATTAGTCAAACATACAAAAGAACAAACCGATCTGCACCAAAATTTAATCATCTATGTCTTTTAACATTACTATTAACCCCAATAAAATTTCATCAAGATCCATTTATTATTTTTTGAGTTATTGTGCTAACAAGCATAATGTTGAAGACAGTGACAAACTCATCTGTTCCTCCTAACATACCCAACAATCCCTGTAAATTTCGTCCAAATCAGTTCATAACTTTTCGAGTTATCTTGGTAACAGACAGACAAACAGCAAGACTAACAAACACGACGAAAACATAACCTCCTTGGCGGAGGTAAAAAGGTTGGGTAGAACTTTCGCACTTGGTTCCTACATTTATGAGGGGTGGCATGGGGGGGGCTTAAAATCATAGATAGGGGACCGATTGATTTGAAACTTGCTCAGAATATGTAGTTTTGAAAAAGAAACACATTTTGTTCCCAAAACTTTTTAGATTTAGGCCTTAGCTTTTGCATAAAAAATTATTCCATGGAATAGATTTTATACCATATGCTACTGGCTGTATTCTACCGTAATCGCTGTTTACTTCGGTCATATCTAGAGGTTTTACCCTCAGTGCTACTCCGTTGTTCCCCAGTGACTCTATGGACGTCACTTCGCAGGTTCCTTGAGAAGCTCGTTCTTTTCATATGTTTTCTTATCCGAGTCAGTGCTCTTTATAATTAAATTGCCATCAATCGTCACTTTCTCGATCAAGTAAATTTATTAATGATGACGCGAGTCCCTGCTTTAATCGCGGCAGAGAGGTTTTCTGTGAGGTTCCCAACGGGCAAACGTTAAGGCTAGTTGATTGTGGCCTTTCGAGATAATACGGTTGTCTGTACAAGCACCTTCGCCGCCTATCGGTGCCGAGTACAACAGCCACCGTGTACCGGGTTCCGTATCTGACGCCAAATCGGACCCTATCTGCGGGAAGCCCTCGGTCACTCAGCGAGCCGTGCAGTTTTTGTCGCGATGGTACAGAGAGAGCGCGTGACTCTTATATGTTTCTTCTTTTTCCTATTTATCTTTATAAATTTGCAAGTTTCTGTCCGTCGAGTATCATTTATTTCATTTTTACTCACCTAAGGGGTTACGGCTCATTAACTGTTTGAGTTTACTCCAAACTTGAAGAGGTAGTCTTTATATTCCTGCTTCTCCGACATTGAGTTAAGAAGTAATTCTTTCACTTTAACCTTCTATTAACTACTTTTGTCGCAACCTCTGATTTTCTCTTTGTCGCAGAACTTGTTACTCACCAAGAAGGTCTTACCACTTGGCGGCAAATGTCGCTAAGGAGAGAGTTACTATAATTTATTGGAATTTACTATTTCCTGAGTTGTCGCCCCATCGGAGAGCCGTCCGTGTGCACCTAGAAAATATCTGTTTTCTTTGCAGTACCCAATGTAGCTGGCTCACTGAACCTAACTCCCGATTTCACAACTAACCAAAAATTGACGGTACCGAAATTGATAAAAAGAAAAAATTAGGAAAACCAGACCTTGCCTCTCCTAACCTACTCGAAAATGGGGGAGGCGGCACCTCGTCTGATCCGAAAAAAATTCGGGTTCCGGAGATATACGGCCTAAAACGTGCAAAAAAGGCCCAACGGTCAATTTTAGTAACGGGTGACGTTACCGTTGCCATCTTCTATCGCCTAGTGCCCTTCTTCACGGTTTGCTGCCCCTGCTTCCATCTGTTCGCCCTTCTGGCCAACGTACTGCTGGCTGCAGCCGCGAATTGAGAGTGTGTGTGCTAGCTTAGGCGAATCGGTGCTTGGGGTGGGATAACTTAATCTTGTTTTCACCTTGCGACTGCATTTAAGTGCCTTCAGCTCCTATAATCTTTGCATTTGAGCTTTAATATTCTGCTAACGTTATTTTAGAGTTCAGTATGTGATTTCAAACTTTTAACTTCCGAGTTTTTTGCTTTAACGAATTAATTTCGCTTGTGCTTCTCAAGGAACGGTTTTAAATAAAATGTCTTCTTCCTTGTAGACAATAGTGAATGACCGCTTATTAATTTTGCAGTGCCTGCCACTTTAAGTGCGGGTGCCGCGATTTCTATTACGCATTACCCTCCAGTGGCGTGCTGATTCCGTGCCGTTGCTCGTCCCTGTTTCTGCGTCCGACACGGCAGACGGGAAGGTTCCTATACTGGGGCCGCTGATGTTCCTGCCGCCCTGTTGTCTTCTGTTGAAGTTTGCCGCTTTCCTCTGGCGGTTGGCGCTGCTGCTTGTTTCAACCTGGACGTGTTGTCATTGAAAATTTTGCGTTATTTATGCTCTGAACATGTTCCTGCGGTGCGAGTTATTGTTGCCGTCTAATGTGTTTGACTTCAACTATTCAAAATTAGAATAATAGTTTAACTGATTGTTTGTGAAACTTTGTCGCTTTAGCCCTGAGTGGTTGTTTCGTAATTCCGTCATTCAATTTTGGACTTTCGAGGTAGTTGCGGCTGATAGGGTAATGTCTCAATTACCGAATGCGTTTCTATTACCGAACGCAATAAGATTCCTACCTATATTCGGTAATAGATGGGCATTCGGCAATTGAGACATTACCCTATTTGGTGAAACTTTACTCTTTAAATTCTAAAATACAGTTTTATTAGTGGTTTCTAAATTAAACTTATGTAATTGAAACCTGTTAATAGTTTCAAGGTTCATTAGCGTCTTTTTTCTGAACCTTTTTATAGTCGTTACGAAATTTAACCATTCTACTTAATGTTCTAGAGAATCATTTACCCACTGTATGTAAGTTTCTAGTTTTCTCATTTAAGCATTTGTGCTGTTCCGCCAAGTTAAAAATAAAGCACTAGTTAATCCTTATGTTTGTTGATTTCCTTAGGGGAATTAATTAACATTTGAGATGATGGGATTTAGGTATAAATATATATATATATATATATATATATATATATATTGGGAAATTTCAAACGAATAGAACTCAGTGAATTTTAATTCTAGAAAAAATTGTACTTTTAGAAGCCTTGAAAGATTCCTAACAAAACTATAGAACTAGTTTTTCTATTTCTTTTTCTTTTTATATGCGATTTTCGATTGCTAATTAAATATAGGGAAAAAACAACATATTGGGGTTTGAGCTGAGATAAAGAAAAAATTTTGAGGGCAAAAAGTGAAAATCCAGCACTATAGTTTTGTGAAGAGTCTTTCAGGGATTCCAAAACTGACATTTTTTTAAGGCGTAAATAAAGTTGTAGGAGCAAAATGTGTTTCTTTACAAAAACTATATACATTCTGTTCAAGTTTCAGAATAATCTGTCCACAATCGATAATTTCAAGCCCTCGTCCCATATGCTCCCGTCAAAAATTTACCAGGTGCGAAAATTCTACCAATTTTTTTTTAAGGTCTTCATCATATGGAATAGGAAAATACATCGTATAGGCTGCTGGGAAAGAGAAATGCACAGACATTCCTAGTCGGAGATTATTTATCACTAAAACGTCGGAAGTGTCTTTAATTTTCAAGTGGTTTTAAACTCTTGATCAGGAGTGTACACTAATTCTCATGCAATATAGAAGCAACAGTCAAATATTCATGGAAACATGTGGCACAGTTATAAAGTTCTTGGTATTTTTAGGGCTGTCTTATACCTATTGCCACCACTTTAGTGTGACGATAGACACGCGGAGCTCATGCACAAGGGTGTTCCTACATAAGGTCACCGCGCATAGGAACAGCAAGTCGGAAAAGAAAAGGAGGCACTGATAAAGTAAGATAAGTAGGAGTATGAAATCCGAAGGTAGCAAAGCGGGCACGAACAACTAACGTCCCGAAAGCCTAGCAAATAGCTAAGCGATCTTTCACCCTGGGATCGCCACTTCCCATCAAATAGGATGGGTGAACCTAACCCTATTGGTAATCCGTGCCCCCTGAGGGGCTGTATACGTTATTTACTAGACATGTCGTCGCTAACATTAGGATAGAAATAGTCCGATACCTAGTTAATTTTCAGTCATTTAAGTTAGTTCATTAGCTAAGCGTATACGTACTAGCTGTACTGATAATGTTAACGTTAGTGAAATTGTCTATATTTAGTCTGGCAAATTTATTAAAGCAATTCGGTCGTGGTCAAATTTTTCAATAGCGGTGCCAATTCTGTGGGTATTTCTGAGATTTCTGTATATGTATACAGGTAGTGGGCGGAGTAAGATATTGACCGAACAAAATCTCAGAAATGCGCATAGAATTGACAAAGCTGTAGAGGAATTTGACCACGCCCAAACTGCCTTGATATAATGATCAGAATATAGCTTAACACGTTACCGCCATTGAAAAAAGTGTACAATATTCCTATTGCACAAAGCACAATAGGTGGTGCAAATATCGGCCGACGTGTTAATACATCATGTAACTTGACAACTCACTTTCCTGATTTTTTTCCCATAGCTTCGGCTATGAAATCCATTTGCTTTTTGAGTGGTGAAGCCTCGAGGAACTGCCGCTGTAGCAGCCCAGTCTGCATGTAAAGAAGGTCACAGGGAAGTTGTGGCAGCCACCTGAGATGGAGTGGACAGAATTGACCTGACGATCAATCACCTTTCCGCAAGAAATTTAAATCTCCTGTGGCAGGTCTCTTAGGCCACTTTTCCCAGTATTTTCGTGCTTTCTGCGGAGGCGAAATCTAAAAGTGGATCAGGTAACTTGAGAGCAGGTAGTGAATTGCTCTCTCTTTAGCAAATATTTAGGCTCGGTCATAGTTTTTCCATACCAAGGCCGTAGAAACGGCAACCGTAATGCTTACGCGCTTACAGTCTCTAACGCGCGAATCTTGCATGTGAAATCTATTCTAGCACCGAAAAATATGCTAGCGTTGCGGGACCCGTGGAAATTCCAAGGTAAGTTTAAGTTTTCACTTACCCTAGTTTGGCCTGGGGCAGGGCTCACGACTTCAGCCTCCCTGTCTTAATTCATGTCCGCCGCTTAACCCTGCCTACGTTACGCAGTCAGTTTATCTTACACTCCAGCTAACCTCTCTTTGTATTCTGAGTTCAGCTGTGAAACTCGTATATGTTTCGTCAGCTAAGAATTCACTCTTGTATTTTTATAAATACATAGCGGTACGGCGGTACTTTTGGACCCATGGGACCAGTTTGACTGAGTTTGACCTGAAGCAGCGCTTCTGACTAACCCAACCAGTGTTCAGAAAAAGGAGACGCAGTTTTAACAAAATGAAAAGCAAATTATTGTTGTAGTTCTCTTCCGAAACATAGAATCAAAGTAGGAAAAGTTGCCAGACGAAAAATTAGCAGGCGTCGAGCAGGAAAATCGAAAAGCATAAAAGGCAGGAAGTAAAGACAGACGACCCGAAGGCTCGGCTAATGTAATATAACCTTGGGGGTCTCCCTTTAAGATAGAAAGTAGAGTTCGATCTTCAGTCGAAGCAGAAAATATCGATGTATGGGAATTACCCAATTGCCGAACTAACTCTATTGCCGAACAAACATCATTATTTGATATATGAAAATAATAATCCCATCAAATAATAACCGTTTAGAAATTGGCGTGGGCTGCATCTACAAAGCCCAATTTGATCCGAATAATCTCTGGAGCTACTTTCGGAGCAACACCTCGGGTCGCTGGTATTTGGTCACTCGCGTTCAAGTCGTGTCTGGTGTCTGTCAAGCTTATGAAAAGAACAAGCGCGTATAAGAACGTCGAGCTGAACTACGAAAAAAGCTACCGCTGACGTAGTAACTACTTTGAGCCCGCGCCCACGTGCTGACGACGCATGTCATGGGATTATGTCGCATGTCATGGGATTATGTTAAGGTTCGGGGCTGAGAGCTATTATAAAAATAGTGTGACCATTTTATCAAGGCAGTTCGGTCGTGGTCAAATTCCTCTATAGCGGTGCCAATTCTATGGGCATTTCTTAAATTTCTCTATATGCAGGTAGTATGCAGGGCTAAGATATGGGCCTAACAAAATCTTGCGAGTACCCATAGAATTGACAACGCCATAGAGGAATTTGTCCACGACCGAACTGCCTTGATAATATGGTCAAACTATAGGAGTTTACTCCTAAGCCTCAAGTGTTGGTCACTGATAAGTTCAGAATCATCAAGTCCATATTTTCCTTTTCCTAAATTTTTCAGTTCGTGCGACGGTTTGTTGAAGTAATAGGTCATTCGCGTAACGAGGTCACAGATGTACATAATATAGCGTAGCCTATATCTACGAGTAGAATTATCTTATTTTTAGTGGAACTACCACAGTTAGAGCAGTGCCGATAGCGGTAGCCTATTGTTTGGGAATGGAAAGTGCTTGCTTCGGAACAATGCGGCGCTATTGGCTGCAAAAATGAAGTGCTCTGTACGTTCCAAATATTGATATCTTCCTCCAATACAAGCGATGGTTTGATCATCTGCTTCCGCCGCTGCATTTAAGTATCGGCAGACTCCTCTCGGGAGCCCTACAAAACAAGGAACAAGTTAGGTTATGTTACGCTCCGAGCACAAACACTCAAAGTTTAAGACCCTTGAAAATGTAAAAGAATAATATTTTAGCGATAAAGAAATTAACTCCTTCGACTAGGGGCCAGCAATTCCTGAAGGTAAAAAGTAAGAAAGACGAAAAATATCTGCTGTAGCAATTTATTAAGAAAAGTACATTTTTGTCAAATAATTGATTTTCAGTTGATCAAATTATAAGACCGGGTAATAAAATGTTTAGTTTTATGGTAATTTCCAGCGTTTCGGATCCGTTACAGGCTTGCACTGATAGTGTGGCTGTGTCACTATACCCAAAGCAAGCAAACTCTCCGAATTGGAGCGTGGTCGAATTGTTGAACTGCATAAGCAATGTTTGTTGTAGCGTGCAATCGCAGCTGTGATGTTCACCGCTGTAAAACTGTAATTTGCAACTTCCTAAAGGACTCAAAGAGTTATGGAACAGCAAAATAAAATTTCCCCTGCATTTAGTAGGAGAATTAAACGGGTTATTTCTCAAGACATAGGACGTTCTTCCACGCAAATCAAAGCACTTACTTCAATTCGTCTAATACAAGTTTATCTAATGGTAAATTCGTCTAAGGAACAATTCATCTAATCAGAATTCACCTAATGTCAAGTGCGTCTAAGGAACAAGTCATCTAATCTGCAACACAGGTTCAATAGAAGAAAGCATTTTCTTATTAAATTAGGAGTAGCTACATTAAGTATGGAAGTATTCAATAATATAAGGCTAACATACCTTGGTCAACAAAGAGTCGACTAAAAGATTATAAAAAGCTCGTCTTTAAATATGCATGTATGAGAAACAATGCAATATACCTAGGTTGGTTGAACTTAATCTGGGTTAGGTTAGTTTAAGTGAGGTTTGGTTAGGTTAGTTGACTTTAGGTTATTAGTTTGGGTTAGCTTAGTGTAGGTTAGGTAAGTTAAGGTTAGTTTAGTTTAGGACAGGATAGTTTGGTGAGGTTAGGTTAGCTTAGCTTAGCTTTGACTAGGTTAGTTTAGGTTAGGTATTTAGCTCAGGTTAGTTTAAGTTTGCTTGGTTTAGGCTCCGTTAATTCAGGTTAGGTTAGTTAAAATTAATTTAGGTTAGATTAGTTAAGATTAGTTTAGGTTAGGTTAGTTCATAGTTAGTTTAGGTATTTTCTTTTATTCAACCTGTAATGCAGATTAGATGACATGTTCCTTAGACGAACTTGACATTAGACGAATTGCGATTAGATGAATTGTTCCTTAGACGAATTTACCATTAGATAAACTGGCTTTAGACGAATTGAGTTAGATGAATCGCTTAAACGAATTGAGTTACACGAATTTTTCTAGATCCATTGATTGCAGTTCAATAACAATCAGGTGACACGACAAAAGGGCATGAAAAGCGAAAACAGTCTGAAAGTTCCTCGTTGTTTCTGCTTCACAAACTTACTCCTTTTTCAGTTTGCTCGAGAGCGCAAAGCATGGTACATTGAAAAGTGGTCTAAAAATGACAAGAGTGATTTACTAATCCGTAATATAAATAAAAGAGCCAAGGTTATGGAAGCGAACATAGTTAGGCTTAAAATGTACTAAAGCTTCATAAACCTATCGGGATCTACATGTCCCATCATCGGTATCTGAAATTATAATTAAAGAATATAAGAAAAATGGACACTACTATCAGTCCTCTAAAATTCAAATGGAAATACTACCAGGTATCTAAAAGTAAAGAATAAAATATTATGAACAATGATGCACAGCTAAGAAATCCATGTGTTAGTAATATATAAAGGATGGGCACCGTTTAGGTCGTTTCAAACTGGCTTGAATTGCGAAATATAAATTGATTCTAAAATTCGAAGTTCAAAATGGTCAGTTGCAAATAAATGCTAAAACATTAAAGTCATTAACAGACACAGACACCCCGCACTGCTCTGCATGAGCTCTACCGGAAGAGTGAGCGGGGCTGGCGAGAATGTTGCCCGTTCTACAACTCCCTCCCCGCATGCTCACTGGCCCTCGTGTGCAGCGCATGATATGTTGACCCTATGTAAAAAGATGCACCCTGTAGACAACAAAATTTATACACGAGGGAACTTTACATGCTGGGAGGAAGTTGATCTTTAACACGGAAAAATGAACCTATTGTTTAATTGTTAGGCATAATGATTTTAAAATTGATATCAGTAAAATATTTCGATAACAATGTTAAAAGATCTGTTTTCAATTTGTACGACTGAGGTCCAAGATATTGCATTAAAATAGAACAATTTCCTTCTTCGGCCGTCATGGGTTGGCGGTCGTATAACTTGTTCAAAAATTTATTGATTTGCGACTGTATTAAATTTTGAGGATAGCCATTGTTCTTAAAAATGAAATAAAAAATTGAAATTCGGAATGTATATGAAAACAAGATGAACAAATATGGGACGCCTGATGAAGTAAAGTAGTAATAGCATTGATTTTGAAACTGCTTAGGATAGAACAGAAAAAACTGTTGCAAAGTCCAGTAAATGTGCTTTTTCTGAAAACGGAGGTTTCGAAAGTATTATTGGAGCGCAAAACTTGAACGTCCAGGAAAGAGAGCTTGCCATTAACTTCACAGTCCATGGAGAATTTGATGTTAGGATGTTTACTGTTCAAATAGTGATGAAATTTGGAAGCATCGGAGTGGTGACGGAGCAGTAAAAACGTGTCATTTACGTATCGCTGATATAAAACGGGGCGGAAATCTTCAGGACAATCTCTTAACCAGTGACATTCGTGATGGCACATAAATACATTGGCGAAGGTAGGACCTAATTGTAAGCACATACCTAAGCCGTCCTTCTGCTTGTACAAATTGCCATTAAATAAACGAATGAATTCAAAACTGAGTGCTCAAGAAGTGTATTGAAATATTGCCTACTTAAACCTATGAGATTGGTTTTCTGGCCTTTAAACAAATTATCCAAACAAATATTTATAGTCTATCAAATGTATATTAATAAAAAGGTTTTAGACCAATTTTCGCCGCTTACAACACCGCCGCTTATTGCATTGCAAAATATATTGTACCGATTCTAACCCCTTTTACCACTAATGAATATATAGTCGGCAATTCCTTTAAATTTGTTGCCCGTATTTGCTCTATCCCAAATGCCGACAGGTATTTTATGGTTCTTTCGGTGTAGAAAACGTTTTTTACTAATATACCTTTAATAGAGACTGTAAATATTAGGTCTGTAAATATTAGGACTGTGAATTAGGGAGGGTGTAATAGACTTTGTGTTGTGTAAAAATAACATAATGAACGGACAACTCGTTTAAGAATTATTAGCGAAAAACAGTGTAACACGGCCACTGAAAACAATAGTAGGTGCCAAAATAACAAAAATTTGTGCCGGACCTAAAGTAAAACATTACCATTTGGGTAGATGAAATTACAGCAGGTATTTTTCGAATTTCTTGCCTTTTAATGGACACTGTTACTATTAATACAACCAACGATTTCAGTATTTTTTTACTTTAATAAGTTAAATAGGCATTCTAAGACATTTTTCATAAATAGCGATTTTCTCGCAAATGCTTAGTTTACTAAATATTTGACTTTGAAGCTCCCTTCGTTTTTATCAACGACAGCAAGAAACCTAAACTAACCTAGTTTAGGTTAGGTCTGGTTAGGCTAGGTCAGGTGTGTTGGTTCCTATGGGGTCGCCGGGATTTTTCTCCCATTGGAAAACAATGGAAACTTCAAAGTCGGATATCTTGAAAACTAAGCATTTGCGATGAAATAAATCGTCATTAGTGAAAGAATGTACATTGCATCAAAAATGCCAAAAATAGTTTTGTTGTATTAAAAGTAATATTGACCCTTTTAACTTTAGGAATAACTGATCCCTAGTCGGATTTGATTTATCACTAAAACGTTATTTTTTTACGTACTGAAGTGCTTTTAAATTTTTGATCGGAGGTGCATGTGAAAAGTTCACACAACCTGACCGAAAAAACTGCCGTTCGCACTGTCCAAAATATTGTTTAGAATTCAGACGCACTATAACTTTTACGCTGTAAGAAGTGCCTGTGGTTAAGTGTTGAATATCTCCTTATTTTCGGCGATTTTAAATTGGCAAGGAAGCATATTTTCCAGGATCCTGTTAAGGTCACGGAAATTTATTTCAAACTCTTGGAATGTTTCCCTTTATGTGCTCTCGCGGGTAGCGGCCTCGATTTTACTACATTCCTCGCTCTTCATCGGTCATTTTTCTCCCTTTGTATTTCTTCCCCAACTTCAGACTTACGTACACGGTAGCCATTCGTGAATGGTTTCCCAGTTTTTGTTCGACATACCAAGTACTGCCTACGGTTTGTCCCTTATATTTTCCTCTCTTATGAAAGACAAGAGTGTAGGTATTGAAGGCAGAATTAAAGGTGTCGTCGCTGCCTCGGCGAAAGAAAATTATGCTTTAATTCATCCGGTAATTCAGCCTGGAGCATTGGTTTCACCGCTGTGCAAGTGCAAGTCGCTACCTGATTGCGCTTGCGATGGCCAAAGACACCATTTTGTGGAGGAGTTAGTTTCCGATCGTGTCAAGTTGAATCGGTTTGGATGCATTGCTTAAAACAAAGTCCAAAGGGGCGAAACCAAAGGACAAATTAAAGCTCGTGAGGTTAGCTTATTTGGATACCGGGGCGTCAGTCGATGACGTTTTCAGCCAAGAACTTACTAGAACTCACCGTGGCATAGGACCATCACTCGCGGGAGAGAGGGGCAATTCTACGTCTTCATTAAATTTTTTGATGGCAAGCTAATTCTAGTTATTTGGCATTGTTCACAGCTAAGTCACCGCACCTAACTCCCTACAAAACATTCAGAATAATGTTCAACTATTTCTGCGTCTTTTCGGGTGTAGTTACAGATTCAACGCCGTTATTTTTGACGGTCAGCTAACTCAAAATTTTTGCTGTTTTCACATCTCAGACAACCCACCTGATTGCCTGAAAAAAATTATGACTCAACTCCTTCTGCCTATTTTTGGAGGACAGTAAACAAATTTCTTCGCCGTCATTTTTGATGGCGAGCTAATCCTACTTTTTTGCATGGGTTACATCTAGATCAACCCACCAGACACCCTGCAAAAAATTATGAACATTGCCCAACTCCTACCTGTTTTTGGGTGGACAGACAAATATATACATATACTTAGACCTTCAACGAAAACCTTATCACCTCTCTCATTTCGTTCGCAAGTGATAACTAGCGGGGCCTGCGGAAGTTCCACGGTCGATTTTCAATTCATTTTCTTTTGTCACTACACATACGCTAACTGGGCCAGAGTTGCATCGAGTTGTGAAACACACGAAATCGAACTGATTAATTTTGTATTTTGTACATGTCTATTTCAAATATACATGCCAGCATCAAAAGCTATGAAAATATAATTAATCACTTTAAGAGGTACCTAGATTTACATTAATTTCCAGTTCATAGAAAAGAAGCACGGCATCTGTGTGATCCTTGTCTCGGTGCCGCTCTACGTACTGCGCTCTTTTTCAACATTCATGTTGGCTCGTCTCAATTGGTGTCCCGTTGCTGCTACAGATATCTTTTTTCTTCATTCATATATAGCTCAAGTAGAGGTTTTGTCACGAAAATGGCTCATACCTGTAGGACTGATCTTCCATTAAGGTAACGATTGTTGTGCCGTCATGAGTTCGCGAGAGCAAAATTTCCCTTCTGCAAGTAAAGGCGCGAATCTCATTTTGTAAAGGCTAGAAAATTGAGTATGTGCGGGAATAGCGGTAGGCAAATTAGCCTTGCCTGAGGTACAAGAGACACCGCTCACAAATGCGTATCGAACTATGGGCACGTTCTATTGGGCTACAGAGAGCCCTCGACTTTACTTGTCAGAACCGTCAGCAAGAACCGGTATCTTTGTCGCATTGAATTGTGTTTCAAGTGTAGGGAGCAACATCATTAGCTGAGCCTGCTGGAAACTCCATCTTACGGAGCAAGGTCGATTTTCTGGAAGACGTAAGGGTAGCCGACTGGGGATCAAAGCGTAAACCTCAATTGAGCAGGTCGAAGCCGGCGTACCTGCCTGAAGTTTCGAACACGTCAAGCCTCGAAGGCCTGATTATGGCACCCAGTCGAACATCCCTGAAAACAATTAATACGCAATAGAGCAAAAAAAAAAAAAAGAGTGAAGCAAATTTAGCTAACGTCTCGCTCGGGAGATTTCAGAGCTCAGTTCGCGGGAAAATTTCTCATCTAGCTGCATTTCCTGGAAGCGTGTTTCACCACTAAAAGTATAACCAAAGATTCAAGTGTTAAAAGTCGCCAAACGATTTTTGTGTCATTAAAAACGCTTTAGATTAGAAATATATATTTTCTGTATACGAGAAAAAGTAGATTTTGGCCGCAAGTTTGAAGGCAAATACCATTAATTTGACGAGTGAAAATTGGCAACACTATCCTTCTTGTGACAGTTCATATCAGTGTGATTAGCCGTCCTTTGCCTCTAACAGAAAATTAGCTTCTGAAAATGTCACTCTAACCGCGCAGTTTTCGCTGTCACGTGCTGAAGCACTAGTTAAAGTCCCTACCTTACACGGTTTTTGAGTTAAAAAAAAAACAATAGTTCGTGGAATTTTATTTTAAAATCAAATTAACTTGCGCTCAGAAGCTAAAGCGAGTACATACTGCATATGCAGTAAGCGAATGCTGTAGCCCACTTTTGAAGCAGACATATTACACTCTCGGAAGTGTTGTTGCTTGCGGAAGAGGTAGGCCCCTTTGCTCCTCCGTTTGACCCAATCTGGAATTTGCCCCGAACCCTTACGGATCCCATTTGGCAACGCTGCTTTATTACTACTGTAACATAGGGAGAGTGGCGGAAGGCATTGTCTGCCAGCGTACTCGCATTATGTCGAACTTTCCCTTTCCTCTTTGTCTAAAGTTACAGATTTCTCAATGCTCGTTAGTGTCACCCTTTGTGATGGGCAGACGGCATCGGAAAAGTTTTTGCTCGATGTCTGAGTTTCAAATTTAGAGGAAGGGGAAGACTGTACTCGTGTTACAATTTATTTACTTTTCACCTTGTGTTACGCAATTCTATGACATCGCGTCTGTCTCTTCTAAATATGTACTACCATAAGTTGGTCTTGGGCACATTGAGGGTATGTTACGTGCCCAACTTTTGTTGGACTTAAGCCCATAAGTGGAGGACAGCGGCCACCTGCGCGTAGCGTGAGAGAATAAACTTGGTTATGATGTGGTGCATCACTAATACATACGCACTCCATCGAAAAAATTGTTCGAACACGCCACTTTTCGCTTCGGCCGTCACTATTTGTGGCGCTTGAATGTTACGCTAAACCTATGAATCACTGCAACTTGAAACTAACTCGGAACTAGGAGTTATTCTCAAAGCTTGTCCATTGCTGCTTGTTATAACTAACAAACTGCAAGAAACAACTTATATCTTAGATATTCTTTTTAGCGACATAGAAATGTCCAAGCCGAACCCTTGCGAGCTGCAACGCAATCGAATACAGAATTGCGTAGCCGTGCAACTTTTTCGTACGTGTAATCGCCCGGCAACCGCAATCAGTTGCTCCTAGAGGCAACCGGATTGCTTCTAAGGGTGCTTTCACACCAAGAGCGAAGCGGCGCGGCGCGAGCGGCGCGGTGTTAAATATCTTTTGGTATTCCTATGCAGAAACGCTTTGCCTTTCACACTGCAAGCGGCGCGGC
>LQNS02000231.1:9283994-9296874 GCA_001587735.2 Parhyale hawaiensis
ATACTAACGAAAAATTTCAAGTTGGTCCTGAAATCTGGATTTCCTTTGGATCATCACGTAAGCTCTGTTATTTATGCCTCTTGACATTCCTTTTGGTTCCTGTAATTTCCTTGAAGACCGTCGTAACTTTTCGGGTTATGTTCCTGCTGGATGCAGTTCGTGCCCTCTTCGGTCCCGGGCCGCGCTGAGGCGCCCCTACAAATGCTCTGATAAATACTATAAGACAAACATAGAGTCTAACACACAAACGGACAAACCTGGTCAAAAAGTCTTGGTCATTTGTGTCTTTTAACATTACTAACCATTTTTGCCAAATCCATGAAGTTTCGTCCATAACTTTTTCGGTTGACACTGACGAACATCGCAACAAACATGGAGATAAACTATCAAGCGAATTAACAGATCATCACAAAAATTTGGTTACTTGTTTTTCGTAACATTACTAATGATACATGCAAGGTTCCTAAAGATGCGTCTATATTTTTATTAGTTCTCTTTGGAGCAGGCAAAGAGACAAAACATAGCCTCCTTGGCACTGGTACAAATAGTTGTAGGTTGGTTTGTCTGTCCTGATCTGAAACATTAGCCAGGGGAAAAAATACGTCAGCCAAATAGTAAGGAGATCTTGCCTTGCCATTTCTTTTTAGCTTTAAAGACGCCTGATGTACCTGTATCTGCTAACATAAATACAAGAATGAACGTCCTTCTCTCGGCGAATACCTTTCTGAACTCATAACGCGCAAATGGAATAGAAAATAGGCGCAAGAAAACTAACGGACATTCCTAAGAGCGCAGCTACGAATACAAGTGGTGCAAATGGAGGGGCATTGCCAAGCGATAGCAGAGTTGCGGAGTCGGAGGGTTCAAGGTCCGACTCTGACTCCTGGCCCTCCAGAATTTCCGACTCCGACTCCTGGTCCTCAAGATTTTCCGACTCCGACTCTTGGTCCTCAAGATTTTCCGACTCCGACTGCCGACTCCGACTCCCGACTCCGACTCCTAGGTCCAACTAGTAGATATTTGATATAAACATGAAAGATGTCCAAATAATTTTGCTAGTATAAACATATATGTATCATGTTAAAGATGCTAGGTGTTTTGTACATATACTTTACAATGATATTTTGCATCATTTGTGATATTAAAGTGAGGACATGAGGACATTAAACAAATACAAATAAGGTGAGGACATTAAACAAATTTTGGTAAAACTTTTGCACCTGGTACTTTATGTGAGGGGGGCATGGGGGGGGGGAATACTCAATTTTCTACCGATTGTTCTGAAATTTTATAGTCTATGTATTTTTGAGAAAGAAACACATTTTACTCGTACAATGTCGTTCATTTAGGCCTTAGTTTTTGAGATAATAGAACATTCTTAACAAAACTACTGAGCTGGCGTCTCCATTTTCTATTCTGTCCAATCACTGCCTAGCTAAAATATAGGGGGAAAACCGGTTTTGGGCTGAATTGAAAGAAAGGGCTAAAATTGAGAAATCCTGCTGTATAGTTTTCTTAGGAATGCTTCAAATATTCTAAAACTGTCATTGTTTTTATTGTAGCATGAAAACTCATTGAGTTCTATTCCATTGAAATTTAGAAAAAATGCATGGGTAGGTATATATTCATATATATTTCTATTATCTCAGAAACTAAGGCCTCAATAAAAAAATTGTCGGAGTAAAATGTGTTTCTTTTTCAAAAATACATACACTTTGCAAATTTCAGGACAATCGTTAGAATATTGAGTATTTCCCCCCCCCCACATAATGTACCAGGTGCAAAAGTTTTACCCAAATTTTTTTTAATGTCCTAATGTCCTCAATTTGATGTCCAAGCTGTTTCAAGGATTCCAAAACTGTCATTGCTTTTCTCTATCATGAAAACTCATTGAGTTCTATTCCTTTGAAACTTAGAAAAAATGCATAGGCCTATCTACAGCTATATTTACAATTTCCCAATATCTGAAAAAGGAAGGCCTAAACCAAAAAAATTGTAGGAGCAAAATGTGTTTCTTTTTCAAAAATACATATACTTTGCAAATTTCAGAACAATCGGTCAAAAATTGATCATTTTACCCCCCCCATGCCCCCCTCACATAATGTACAAGGTGCGAAAGTTCTACCCAACATTTTCTCAATGGCCTCATCATATGGAATAGGAAAATACATGGTAGCAATAGCCTAGCTGTCAAAGAGAAATGTGCAAAAAAAAAAAAAATACACATTTACATTTTTTTAAAATTTGTGATTGAATATTTAGAATTGAATGATATTTGTTTATAAATGGAATCCCGGAGTCGGACTAAAAATTCCGACTCCGACTCCTAGAGCAATTGCGATTCCGACTCCCCTCAAATCCTCCGACTCCCCCTCAAATCCTCCGACTCTGACTCCGACTCCGCAACCCTGCTAGATAATACTGTATTACTCCTCCCGCATCGTGTGCCAGTTAACCGATGCTTATAGCATTTGGCTTCCGGTTCAGAAAAATACGGTCACTTTGTTCGGGTTTGAAAACTCATGGTGGTAGGGATCCTTTTGGGGTTATCTCTTTGTTTTCTAAGGAGTCGCCTGGGAAGCTGGTGCCCCCTTGAAGAGTGTCAATGTAGTATCTATTGCCAAGGGACCTTTATTTGCATGAGCTTATGATATCATCCTATTTCGCTAACACTAATTGAGAAATTAGTACCGTACGCAGCCTTGGGCGCTTCCCAGAGTAAAACTTACCAGCGAATAGGCAGTATGCTTACCGTAAGGCGGGTCCGGTACTTTTTGGCGCCGATTTTTTGGCGTCGATGTTTTGGCGCCGAATATTTTGGCGCTGATTGAAATTGAAACAGGATATATGAAATAAAACCTGCTATTTTAGAATAAAATCTAAAAACTAACATTGAAATAGTCGTACAATATGAAAAATGCGCTGGTCAACTGTCACATACTAAAGAAGACAACATCAGCACGATATTGTATTGACTAAAGTTATTTATTTAATGCATCTCGTGATTGTGGGCTAAACCACGTAAATATTCTAACGTTTCTTTGCCTAACCTAACCATACCTAGTCTAACCATACCTAGTCTAACCATTCCTAGCCTAACCATACCTAGCCTAACCATACCTAGCCTAACTATACCTAGCCTAACCATACCTAACCTAACATTACCTTACATAACATTACTTTACCTAACCTAAACTAACCTAAATATTAGGCTCCAAAATATTCAGCGCCGTAAATTTTTGCTAGTACGCCCCTCTCAAATTCAGAATTTTGCAGGCATATTTAGGTAAAATAAGGCATTGTAAGACGTTTTTCACGAATACCATTTTCGTTGGAAATGCTTAGTTTTCGAGACATTTGTCTTTGAAATTCCCATTATTTTTCTATTAATAAAATAGCCGGCGTCATTATAGGCTTGCTAGCGACCCCATAGGAACCTAACTGAACCTTTCTAGGCTGACCTTACCCAACGTAACTTAAACCAATCTAACCTTATTTAACCAAAACTAACCCAACCTAACCTTATTCAACCAAAACTAACTTCCCCCTCTCCCAAAAAAAAAAACCTATGAAACGAGGTTTTCCATTACACTGCACCAGTGTGGTTATTTTCCCTCATAGAAAAACAATAGGAACTTCAAAGTCAAATATCTCGACAACTAGCATTTCCGACGAAAATGTTATTCGTGAAAAACGTCTTAGAATGCCTTATTTTACCGAAGTACGTCAATAAAAATATTGGATTTGAGTGGGGGTAGTAGTACAAACTTAATTTCGGCGCCAAAACATCGGCGCCAAAAAATCGGTGACATAAAGTCCCATTCCGTCGTAAGGGTGTTTTCACTTGTGTTGATCTCCTTAATATTGTTTGTTCGGGCCAAAGTGCACTTGAGTCTGGCTGGCTGTGAGCTGTACGCTATCTTGTCCAGAGTGAGTTGAGTGCAGTATTTGACAGGGTGTCCCGCCACGGAAGTATGCGTAAACTCGAACTCGTGGAGGTTGGTGGCTTTTTTTTTCTGCGTATCATTTTTTATTTCGGACACGAGAGCGAAAAGTTGTTCTGGAAGGATTCTGCAGTAGGGGGCCCTAGGGAGTGTGTTGTTGTTCCTACTGTCGGCGGTGTTACTAACCAATAAACATGTTATGCAAAGGATTCCTCAGCGATGCCCTTTGTGCCGACGACTGTTGACCGGCCAGCGATATTCTATTGCACGTGATACAGACTTGGAGATGATCTGAGGGTGGTGTCTCTTGTGGGCATGAAGGGCAATCCCCCTAGGACTATGGCGAGTCTATTGTAGTATCGAGATCTAAAGCGGCGCTGCCTGCGTTTCCACCTCTGACTCCGGCTGATGTGGCTGTTAAAGAGGCTCAGAGTATGGAGTTATGCCGCATTTTTTATGAGAATCTCTTACGGTAAATAAGTGATAGGAAATGACATTTGAACTCCACATTCGTTGTGTTGCCACCGCCGCCGCGTGAGGATAACGAAGAAGGCTCCTGGTCTTGTGTGTAGATCAGAGGTGGGCTAACTATGGTTCGCATTGTTACTCGTCTTAAATATAATTATAAGATTTATTCTACAATTGCATATTTTGAGCAAAAGTGTTCATTTTATTCGTACTTAAAGTGAATATAAGTGTCAACAGTTTCTTTCTGTGTATGTTTGATATGTACACGTCGGCTGCCGCCCCGTCTGTCAATTTTTAAAACTCTTTCCTTTTTTTCCTTTTGTGGAATACTGTTATCAGATTAAGGCATCGGCTGCTGTGCCCTACTGCTGGGACCTTGCGTTTTTAGAGCACTGCGTTTTTTTCAATGCGCCTCCTCGTTCGCTTTAGCTCATAATAATTTATTTTCCGCCTTTTAATGACGGCTCGAGCCACTAGTCACGTTGATAACGAACAGTGCTAGAAATTTGATTTCGGAGAAGGCAGTCGGTCTTAGCCAGAAAAGCCCAAACTGCCACCAAAGTAGATTATCTTTGATTGCTGAAAATTCGGTAAAAATAGTACAAATAAACTTATTAATAATTTACATCGCATATCGAAAGCATTTGCAGGATACAGAGAAGAATATACGTCTGGCTGCTCCTGAAGCATGTTTTGAATGACAACTTTGAATCAAGCCATTCTCGCCCGCGCACGTCATTTTTAACTTGAAGAAAATTTAAAGGAGAGTGGAAAAACTGTACTCTGCAGCAAAGGAATCTCTGAATGAATGACACCTGCGGCACACCAAAACTTGTAGAAAGATGTGTCATCAGCCTTCGTCGTTGCAAGCATCAATGAAACTACCGGTATATGAACTTGAAAGCTGATAACTACTTTGTATTGCCCGGACCATGGACTCAAAAGCTGTCAGTGTTCATTCTACAATATTTTATCATCAATGTTTCTTCATTCAGAGGTCGAATTTCTGCCTATCTTAATCCATACAGAAAAGAGGACACAAAATATGTAATGCACGTTAACTTCATTATATTTATGGCCTGCGGAGGATCTGTGAGAATGTATGATTTTCAGCGTGTGTGCGTGTGTCAATCGTTCGGCCTGCGGCGCGAGGCGAGTGTATTGCTCGCTCGCTGCGACGCTCCCTCCAATACTACGCCGATGATGGTAGTGGGAGTATGTGTCGTCTCCTGAGGTGGGACTTGGTGGGTTGCGGGCAGTGCGGTTCTCTACGTGATAAATTTCAACGTTCAACAAAATAGTTGAAAAATTTATTCACTCCAGATTAACCGAGTTCCTAGCGATTCATAACGTAATTTCCAGCCGACAATTTGGCTTTCGTGCGAAATCTAATACTACCTTGGCGATATTTCATCTGGTGACTGACTTATTAAAGTGTTTCCACGATAAATCGTATGGGGTCTGCCTCTTTTTAGACATGTGGAGCGTTCGATACGATTGACAAAACAGCTGTTGTTAAAAAAAACTTGAATACTATGATATTCGTCGGACAGTAAATGCATTATTAACAAGCTACTTATCCAACCGTGACCAATATGTACCATGTAATACCTGTAAATCTCAAGTTTTACCTATTAAAATTGGCGTCCCTCAAGGAAGCGTACTCGGACCGTTGCTTTCCAACATTTTTATTAATGATATAACTACCCTTGGCATGAAGTGTGTTCTGTTTACTGATGATGCAGTGCTCTATACTAGTAGATGCAATTTTCTCTCGGCCATAACTGATACTGAAAATTTTTAGATAAATTGTCAGAATTGTTTACTCAAAATAGATTGATTGCCCATGAGGATAAAACTAAGCTAATATTATTCACTCCATGTTCTCGTCCTGAATTACCGACGATTCATATCAATGGTAAAGAATTGGAATGGGTGTCTCAGCTTCGATATCTTGGTTTGATTCTTGATGAAAAACTGTGCTTTAAAGCCTACATTGAAAAGATAGGGCGTAAGCTCAGTAGAGCTCATGGTTTAATATATGCGGTCTCTAATTATGTCAATCGTGATTCGTTGGAACAAATTTATTACTCATTAACCTATTCTTTGTTCATTCAAAATATTATCGTCAGGGCTGTGGCCCCTCATTGTTAAATTAGCAGTGTAGAAGTTGTACAATATAAAAGCTAAGGCGAATACTTCGTGTTAAACGAGGCAGTTATATAGCATACCGTTAATGAGCCGTTATGATACGTACCGCAAACTACAAATGTTGCAATTTCAAGATGTGTATAATTATTCGCTACTTGCATTTTTCCGTTCACTCATACATAATCATCCTGCTATTCTTGAACAATATTACGGCTCACTCAGTTCCCAACAAAACTATGAGCTGAGACGCTCCATTCTCAGTCTTCCATATGTGCGTGTTGAGGTAGAAAAACGGTCAACTATTTTTCAAATAGCGTCCCTTGTTAATAGAATACCAACGCACATATTAGACCCTATATCTAATAACGCCTTTAAAAACGGTATAAAGATCATATCATGCAATTGTCCACAATATAATAAAACACAGTTGTTGGTCGCTCCCTTGCTTGCTTGCTCTAATGTTGGTCCGTCTCTGCGTCACGCAGTTAAGAGTTTAATAGGAGAAAATTTAATTACTGAAAAGTAAGTTGAGAAACCATACAATTTCAGCGCTTGGGATGCCGGTGACAAATATAGCTCTGGATCTCCTGCCTCTGGATCCCCAGCCTCTGGATCCCCGCTTTCATTGCTGAATGATATCGTAGTAGTTGAATCTCCACGCTGAGCAGACGCCTTTTTATATTGAACTAGTGCACCAAACGCAACCCTTTTGATGAATAAGTCATAAAAATATATATTTTAAAACATCTCAGCTCAACAAAAGGGTTAATATGCACCGAGCGCAGCCCTTTTGTTGAATAAGTCATAAAAATATATATTTGAAAATATCTCAGCTCAACAAAAGGGTTGATAGTCTAGATGAGGCGTAATTAAGTGGCATCACCCTCAGCACCGTTGAAAATGAACATGTCCAAACACGGGCATGCCGGCAAGCGCCGAAGTGCCTCCCCGTATCCAAGATACCCTCTCCGCAACAAAAAAGTTGGATACCTCAGAATTTTGTTCTTCAGTATTAGATAGGGGAAAAAATAAGGCTTCGGACAGACGGACGGACCGACGGACTGACAGACAGCTCTCTTATTATAGTATAGATTTACATCACGGCCAAAGTTCGACGCTGGAGGTTCAACAATCAGTTGGTATCCACAATGCGGTGAGCCCTGGGCATTTCCAGTGAATTCTTTTGACTGAACTATTATTTTCTTAGTGCAACTTAACGCTTGTTCAATTCCAAGCTGATATTCACTCCTTATCTTGGGGCTATTTTGCTATCGCAAAACTCAGGGTTGTACACACCTTGCGTTTCACTAATGGAAGATCAGGCCTGCAGGGATGAGACCTCCATTACAGCAAAACCAGTACTGGGAACCGGAACAATAATAAGCTCAATCACAAAATTTTTGCCGTCATTTTAAACGGCTGGGCCCTCTAGTACTAGTATAACCATTACTTGTTGCCCAAAGAGTTTCACAACTTTTCTATGGGTGATACAGATATGTTTCTGTATGTGTATTGTAATCTGAAACTCTTCAGCATTGTAATAATATATATATATATATGTAATAAACCTATCAAACGTCGGTTCCAATTCAACCGCTGGCTTTCTTGAAGTAATTAGGATTCCCAAATATTTTCAGCAATATGAAGCGACAACCTTCTCATAAGCCGCTGTGTGATGCATACCTATATCAACCTTCTAATAAGCCGCTGTGTGAGGCATACCTATATCAACCTTCTAATAAAGCACTGTGTGAGGCATAACTATATCAACCTTCTCATAAGCCGCTGTGTGAGGCATACCTATATCAACCTTCTCCAGACATAAGTATTTGCACAACTCTATTTTTTATGTATTTTAAAAAATTTAGGGACTGCTTTAGGATAATTACCTCCGCCAAGGAGGTTATATTTTCGTGGTGTTTATCTGTCTGTTTCTGTTTGTCTGTCACCAAGATAACTCAAAAACTTATGAACCGATTTGGATGAAATATACAGGGATTGTTAGGGATGTTAGGAGGAACAGATGATTAACTTTTGGTGGAGATATGTTCATCCGTTTGTTTGTTCGTCTGCCTCATTTTTCTCACTGCCATAACTCAAAAAGTTATAGATGGATTTTGATGAAATTAACACGGGTTGTTAGGGATATAGCAAAGAGTAAATGACTTCATTTTGGTAATGATCCGTTTGTTCGTTCGTTCGTTTGTCATTGTTTTTAATTTTATGCTTGTTAGCACAATAATTCAAAAAATAATGAATGGATCTTTATGAAATTTATAGGGATTGTTAGTAATGTTAAAAGACATAAATGATTAAATTTTGGTGCAGATCGGTTGTTCGTTTGTGTGTTTGACTCATGTTTGTCATTACGTTTGTTAACAGTATAACTCAAAAAAAGTTATGAACGGATCTTCAAGAATGTTGCACAAGCTGTTATTAGTATCAAAAGGCACAAATGATTAGATTTAGGAGTTTATACAAAGAAAATTATGGTTTCAGAGCCATTTGAATTTTTTGCTACCGTCCCCTCACTTGGCGGAGGTATGCGCTCTCAGAGTGCCCTAGTTAATATAGGAAGTTTATATAATATATATATATATATACATAATAAATATTTAAACAGAACAGTCAAATGTGCAATTATAACAAGAAAACTTAACACAAGTAAAAGTAATGAGGGACAAAAGTTTTTGACAAAAAAAAAAAAAAAATTATGGCATTAGTACTTGGTGGCGTGACCTTAATTGGCAATAACAGCATGGAGACGATTGTTATAGCTGTAAATTAACTTTTCACATTCACTTGATGGTATTTTCTTCCATTCTTCCATGCAGATAACCTTTAATTTAGTAAGGTTTTTGGGACACCGTTTGTGGATACCAGATTTAAGAAGACGCCACAAATTTTCTAGTGGATTAAGGTCCGGTGATTGGTTAGGCCATGGAAGAACATTTATTTTCTACTTTTGAAACCATTCTTTCGTTAAATTTGCACTATGCTTGGGGTCGTCGTCTTGTTGGAAGGTCCACATGCGCCGTCCGTAGAATTTTTTTGGCACTTGGAAGCATCTTCTTCTCTAATATCTCCCTGTACATGAAACTATTCATCTTGCCATCAATGATGTGAAGATCCCCAACACCATGGGCAGTAAAGCAACCCCACACCATGATGCTGCCCCCTCCATGCTTCACGGTGGGGATGGCGTTCTTGGGGTCATAGGCAGTACCGCGTTTCCTCCATACATGCCGAGCTTTGTTTCGGTCAAAAAGTTCTATTTTAGTTTCGTCATACCATATAACCCTTTCCCAAAACTAATTTCCTTTGTCCAAGTGGTCTTTGGCAAATGTTAAGCGGCTCTTGACATGTTTTGCTGTTAGAAGTGGAGTTTTGCGAGGAGTGTAAGAATGAATGCCATTACGGTTCAATTCCCTAACAATAGTTTTCTTGCTGACATGCAGTCCCTGAGACGCCAGTTCACTCTGAAGGTCAGCACGAGTTGTCATGGGGTCATTAGTCACCTTGCGTAGCATGTAGCGCCGAGGACGACCCATAACCTTACTCGAAGCTCCAGCTTTTGGCAGGTTGGAGACCAACCAAGTCACTTGATGCTTGCGGACTATTGCTCCAACCGTTTAAAAAGGAACATTGACACGTTCTGCCATTACTCTATAAGTTAATCCCTCACTACGAAGTTGAATTATCCGTTTACGAGTAGCTTCAGGGATTTCTTTAACTTTAGGCATTGTAGTGAGAGTGTGCGCGACTTCAACGAGTTCTAGAGAGGTAATGATTGCGCCGGCTGTGCTTTGTTTACATTGCATTTGTTTTGAGACGTTTCGTGAACGTTCTAGAATAATTTCCAAACTAATTTATTCAAATTATACTATTAAATATAAAAAATCAACATCATATTTATTTTGGTGAAATACTTTAGTCCCTCTTTACTTCTACTTGTGTTAAATTTTCGTGTTATAAGTGCACATTTGACTGTTCTGTTTAAATATTCTATTATATGTATGTTATATAAACTTCCTGTATTAATTATCCTGAAGCAGACCCTGAATTTTTATAAATACATAAAAAATAGTGTTGTGTAAATACTTATGTCTAAGCACTGTATATCAACCTTCTAATAAACCGCTGTGTGAGGCATACCTATATCAACCTTCTCATAAGCCACTGTGTGAGGCATACCTATATCAACCTTCTCATAAGCCGCTGTGTGAGGCATACCTATATCAACCTTCTAATAAGCCGCTGTGTGAGGCATACCTATATCAATCAACCTTCTAATAAGCCGCTGTGTGAGGCATACCTATATCAACCTTCTCATAAGCCGCTGTGTGAGGCATACCTATATCAACCTTCTAATAAGCCGCTGTGTGAGGCATGCCTATATCAACCTTCTAATAAGCCGCTTTGTGAGGCATACCTATATCAACCTTCTAATAAGCCGCTTTGTGAGGCATACCTATATCAACCTTCTAATAAGTCGCTGTGTGAGGCATACCTATATCAAGATAGAAAGCTGCACAAGTTTAGTTTTTTGAATAATTTCGAACGCAGATTGAAACTAGTAAAATAGTATTTCGCTGCTCCGTTTTAATCTGAGTGAGAAAGCAAATGGGCTCTGAATATAACTGGCAGTCTGCCAGCAAGAGTCGGTCGGACTTCCACTCACCAGCGAGTCGAACAGCTCAATCAGTACTTGCATTTCTACACTGGAGGTGGATATTTCCTCTATAAATGTTGAATTGTCAGTCCCTGACAATTACGTTCGTTACCATATTCATGAGAGCCATGCACCGCTTTAGAGTTTTTCTTTATAATAATGCGGCCGTCAGCAATGGCCGATCCCTTCACGGCGCAGGGTAGTTAATTGCCTCTTT
Organism: Parhyale hawaiensis; assembly: GCA_001587735.2. Taxonomy (NCBI): domain Eukaryota; kingdom Metazoa; phylum Arthropoda; class Malacostraca; order Amphipoda; family Hyalidae; genus Parhyale; species Parhyale hawaiensis. Next base: position 9,295,447 of record LQNS02000231.1, read on the forward strand.
AGAATTTTCATCGACGGCTCCATTTAGCTCCATGAGCAATAGCCTTGCCATGCAAAGTGATTCAGTTAACCGTTGGGTCGGTGGCAAGGCCAGCAGTGCAACAGAGGCCATGAGCGGCTCGGCGTGACATTGAATAAGAAAACTGGAAGTAAACTATCGCAACATGAGCTTTCTAACTGACCCGTTCACGGGTTACATTTTTGAGGGAGAAACGAAAAATGTTGTAACAACCGAAACGTCATGTTTAGTATTAACTAAAAGTATTCGTTTAAAGAACACCCAACGAAACTCACACGTAGATCGGCGAATAGTAGTGATTTTTTTTTTGTATAAACCTACCATTGGCTCTTCAGACCACTCACATCTTGTTGTGTCCTTGGACCTCAATCAGGTTGTTCCTGAGGTAGACACCAGGAGAGAGGTATTTGTGAAGAGCAGGCCTAACTGGGTGGCTATTACTCGGGCAGTAAGAACGCTACCTTGGCGTCAGATCATTCACAGTGAGGATCCTGTTACTGAGCTTAACGACTTGACTGTGTCCATTTTGGAGAGGTTTGTCCCTAAGAGGACTATTCTTGTGAAGGCTCGAGATAAGCCGTGGTTTGACGACCAGCGTCGGTTAGCTTTCGAAGCTAAACAAGCGGCTTGTCGGGCATGGCGATGTTCGCGTGACCGCACGTTGTGGCAGGTCTATGTTGATCGCAGGGCCGAGGCCAGGCGTGTGTATGAGGAGGCACAGCGGCGTCTGAGGCAGCGTTCCAAGGAGTGTCTGCTGAGTATTGACCATCCACATCGATGGTGAAGTGAGCTAAAGGGTTCAGTATTTGGTAAACAGAGCAGGGATGTTATCGCATTGCCTCATGGAAGTTACCCTGAACCTCGCTTGACCTCTTCGGCGTTCAGATCTGGTGCATTCAGGGTGCTGCTTGAAGGCCTTGATCCGTATGGAGGTGTGGATCCTGTGGGCATGTTTCTTTTGTTCTATAAGCAGCTGGCTGATGTTCTTGCCCCCAAGCTTGCAGTGATCTTCCGGCGCCTGATACTGTTAGTACGTTTTCCTCGTTGTTGGCGAACTGGGAATATTACTCCTATTCCCAAGGGTCCGGTGTCGCCCTATGTGGCCAACTATCGACCCATTACCCTGACGCCTATTTTGTCGAAGGTGTTCGAGAAGTTGATTGCTGGTAAGCTTGGTCGTTTTGCTAAGGTGTTCAATAATGAGAGGCATCGGTTGTTTTCTTCTCTCCCTGCCCTCAAGGTTTTTAGGAGAGCGACTCGTGCTGCGTGCGGAGCGCACTCTTTCACTGTGGACGCTGTCAGATGTCGAACTAATCAGTTCTGTCGGTGCTTCGTGCCCTGGTCGGTTAAGGTTTGGAATTTGTTGCCGGCATCGGCTTTTGGTCGTATTGGCCTGCAGGCGTTTAAGTC
>LQNS02000231.1:9404880-9417472 GCA_001587735.2 Parhyale hawaiensis
ATATTCTTTCAGTTTCCACTCTACTGTTTATTTGCAACTGGAGTTGTATGTAGGTAGGCCTTCATTTAGTTGCAGTTTTAGGTAAGGTTTTGTTACAAATTACACACGTCAATATCTCGGAAACAAACAAGTTTTGGAATTTTTGATATTCGTGCAAAGTGTTTGTTTTGAGTGTCTCTATCACCTGTGAAAGTTTGGCAGAGTATTTTTGCAACACCCGGTATACAGTAGAAAACGTTTCAGCATACCCTTACTCGAGAGATTTCGATATTTTTCTCAAAATAATTCTACTTCGGCAAGATATCTTGGTAGATTACTTATTTTATGTGAGGCAGCGAAGATTGTTGCTATTTAAATTTTCGTAACGCATGATAAACTTTAAATATCTCTAAACCTATTAAATATGAATTGTACGCGTACGTATATGAAAGCATTTTTTAAAGTTTAGTGTATAATCATGAAGATTAAATTTTTGTTCCTAGTTCTAAATTGTTAATGACAACTTTCAGCTGATATTGAAAAGTTTTTGCAGCATTTGTTGCTTCATCTATATATATATTACTATAAGCATATAGGAAAACCTTGATCGACGCATGCTGCTCCTCTTGCATTTTGCGATATCCATACCTTGAAATACAACTAGACTGTCAGTGACAAGCTGGCTCACTAAAACAAGGTGAGCAATTCATGGATTTAGAGAAAGATATGTCTGCTTTTAACCTTTTACCGCCTAACGTTCCCATTTGGAAACATGAATTTTATAATCAATTTTAAAATAATTGAACGACTTTTCTTCGAAAACATACAAAGTGATGTGATCCTAGACATATATTGAGTAATTTCAATTTGTGTCTTTGCGATTTTGAAAACAATTTGTTGGGTAAATTTTAATTTGAAAATTGGCATTTCACGAGAATTTTGGCACTATTCTTTGAGTGCTTATAAGTCCGGCATAATTTTTTTTTTTTTTGCATTTTTTTGTTTTGGAAATAAGACAATATAGTTGTTAATTCATATTAGGTACCATTTTTATGATCAGTGATATGTGAGGGTCACTATGTTACCCTGAAAACAGATGTTCCCGTATGGGAACTTTAGGAGGACGGGCGAATAATTTGTCAAGTTTTACTTATCCCCCTTATGATTTTTTTCGGATCATATCAAGACAAGTAGTGCAATATAAATATTAATTTCGCATTTTGATAAACTACTTATTGTGATTAAAAATTAGATTAGGATATATCCTGCTGTTTTCTGGATATCATTTTGTTACCTCAGAAAGAGATCATTGGAGTAATCAGCCTGATTTGAAGGTCTCATATATTGCAAAGAGTATGAGCAGAGACAGATTTTTCAAGATAGAGAAATATTTTCACGCTGATAGTCAAAATTTAGAAGAAGGAAATATAGCATCCAAAGTTTCATTTCTCTACCAGTCCATGAACGATAATCTATGTAAATGGGGCATATTTCATAACAAACGGAGTATTGACGAATCTATGGTCCCTTACTATGGGTAGCACAGCGGGAAGATGTACTCCCAAAGTAAACCAATACGTTTTGGTTATAAAATTTGGGTTTTGTGTGGAGCAGATGGTTATCCATGTAAATTAACCATATACACTGGGAAAAGTTCCTCAAGACAAACTGGAGTTTCTTTAGTTTAGCAGGTCGTCACAGACTTACTGGAAGTCGTGAGTGACAAATCTGATCCAAAATATCATGAAATCTACTTCGATAATTTCTTCACAAGTGCAAAACTTCTTGATTTACTTTCTCAGAAGGGATTCATTTGCGTGGGAACCATACGAGAAAATAGAACAAATGGAGCTACAAAGTCAATGATTTCAACTAAAGTCATCAAAACGAAAGTTTGAGGGAGCTAGGATTATCGCTGTGACAACAAAATATTTGTTTGCAAGCGGCATGATAATAGTGTCGTCAATATTGCCAGCAACCATTTTACGCACCAACCGGTCAAGAAAGTAGCTCGATATGTTTCTGGCAATGGTAAAATTGATGTTCCCCAGCCTTATTTATTGCATCTATACAATCAGGGTATGGGAGGCATTGACTTGATGGACAGACTATTAGGCAGTTATCGACCAATGATCCGAGCGAAGAAATGGTGGTGGCCTTTGATGATCAATTTCTTGAACACTTCTGTAGTGGCGGCCTGGAGATTTTATTGCGCCTTGCATCGAAAGAAGACGAAAGTGACACACCTTGACTTCCGACGAGAAATTGTCTTAGTACTCATGACATCTGAAGAAAAGAAGCAAACCGGTGGTGGCACCCATTGTGATCAACTTCAAGATGTAAGATACGATGGTGTAAATCATGATCCAGTCCCAGCCAAGCAAGGAAGATATGTTGTTTGCCATAAGAATACAAGATCACAACACACAAAATGCAAAATTAGCCTTCACTACAGCAAAGGGTCACAATGCTTCAAGACTTATCATACTCAATAACTAGCTAATTGTTTCATAGATTGCTATTTTGCTGTTTATCGTCTGAATTTATGTAGTTATGTGTAATTTTGTCTGATGAACTAGAATACATAGGATTTTCTTTCATTTCATTCCCTAACTGTAATGAATACTCCACAACCAACAAGGTTTCAAATAAGTGCAAATATGTATAGGTTAACATCCTAACGTTCCCATACGGGAACATATCTATATTTCACACAAATGAAACTCGATTTTCTTGAAAATTGTTGCGGAGTTTCTTTATTATATCATAAATGATGCGTACTTAATGTAAAAAGGTTGAATTCACATTCCTTCTTGGGTTAGGCGGTAAAAGGTTAAGCTACCAAAATACAGAAGAGAAACGATCGAATCTTTTTACTGAAATAAAAGTGCTACCGACGCGTAGATGCACGTTTATATTCCTTTTGGCTTCAAAAACACTAAACTGATGCTTTTATTCAATCGCCTTAGCTACTGATGCTGGCCACGCGACTAAAATTTCTGAATTTCAATTTTTAAGTGCACTCCACGTATATAGCAATCGGTACCCTAATAACAACGCTTCGTAAGCATCCATCTTACCCAGACTACAGAACGTTTTGAAAGCAGGTTATCCTACGCCAACTTGCTTGTGCTACAATAAGTGGAAATGTGATGGTGCAGGCTACTCGATAGTGTCTCTTATATCTAAAGTGACTACGAGAGCTGAGGCGTGATGCAAACAGACGCCGGTGTTAACAGTTTGGTGGTGAATGGAACGCGATCCCGGCGCCGCCAGACAGTGTAGCAGAATCCTCGGAAAGCTCTGAGGCTTATATTTTGCTGTATTGTAGGATAAAAAGTTACGAAGAAAAATCCGCAAAACTGCTCGAAAAGCTACAATTCAGCCAATATCAGCAGTCAGGGAATATTTCCTTTAATTTCGAGCATCAATCGCTCACAATGAGCAAACAAAGACAATGTTTGTAAACAAAGACAATGTTGCCCAGCGCACAACCCTACAATTTTTCAGGTTGTGTCACCCAACCTGTGTCGCATAGGAGGTCGGGGTAAAATGGGCGACACCGAAGGTGTGATTGCAACAGGCCTCTGAGGTCGTCAAGACCTGTTTCGGAAAGCACCTTTCTGAAGCCACCGAGCTCACCGCTTCGCTTGCGGGTGATAATGAATCTTCATGAAATTTGCAGCAACTGTTACGATGAGCAACTGGCCAAAGTTTTGTGATGATCTGTCTGTCCGTTTGGGTGTGTGTTGATATGTCTGTCAGTACATAGCTAAAACAGTTTTGGATAAAACTTCACGAATTTTACATGAATTGATAGAAATGTTAGGAGGTACGAATGTCCAAATTTTAGTGATGATAGGTTAGTTCGTTTCTATGTGTGACGGTACGTTTTGGTGTTTAAAAGAACATAACCGAATTAGTTACCGACAGATCTTAAAAAATACAGGAACTGTCCTTGAGATTAAGAGGCACAAATGACCATATTTTCGTGATGATAAAGAGGATATCTTGGCTTCAAAACCAATATGGAGTCTTCATTAACACTGCATTGCTTTGTGTAAGTATCCGCTCTCACAGTGACCTAGTTTTTTATGTACGTGATAAATAGGCAGTAAATACTAAAGCAAACCTGATCAATTTGCCAATAAATGGTTTTTGGTACAAGTTGCCAGTTTTCCCATATTTAACATTTTTTCGCTACGTTTCTTTGATATAGCTGTTTTTTTTTAACTGCCTCATTTCCCGATTTCTTTGTCAGTGAACAGCTAACAACTAAACATTAAACATATCCAAGCATTCCATTAGTATTTTTCCAGGAAAATATTCGTATCAGTCGCAGTATTTTGTTTAATTATACGTTCGTAGACAGGATGGAGGCTTTAAAATATTGCTCCAGCTGTGCCAAACTTCTATGATTTCGTGCGAGGAAGTCTGAGGACTAGGAAGAAAGCTATAAGTAATTGGAACATGCAGAAATTCACCAGAAGAAAAATAATGTTCTTCATAGATGCCTTAGACCCGTGTAACATGTTCAACGTCTGACAGCTAATCATCTAACTATGAATTGAGAGCAATACAGTATAGTAGCTAAAAAATGAAAACTTGGCTCCGGTTTTTAGCTGCAGAGGTGGTATCGAAAATACTCTAATTTAGTTTTCATCCAATTGTGAAAGCGTAACGTTCGTACTAACGCTGGAACAAATGAAAAAATGGAAGGAGGAACACGTATATTATTATTTTTTATAGACTAGAGTGCTCGCGCTGTCAAAAATGACAGCGAGGCATTGTGATGACCCGTCTTCATTGACAATACTTACGTAACTAACATCTTTCTCGAGAATAGACTACAAAGGCTAACTAAAATCATCGTGAGAGATGAGTGTTCTCTGTGTCAGTTCATCTACTGTATAGCAGCACAATTGTCGTCCACTTTAGAAGAGGTGCAGAAAAACTTTTACATTAGCAAGCAGCAAAGCGCTATCGGTATCCCAGATACCGACCGATAACCCTTCAGTAGATAAAAGTTTTTCTCTTGGCGCGAAAGTTCTCCGTCAAAGGAAGACAGCAAGCCGAAACAATTGTGTCTGCTGCCCCGTGAAAAATCAATCGCTTCGTCTGTGCGTTGTGGATCATCTACTGAATTAATACTTTGTGAACTGAGAACAAACATATGTTTCGAAGTGTGGAGAAAGTGCTGAATATCAGATTTCATAGCCGTGCTAAGAGAAGAGGGAAATATCTTCATTGTTTCCATATCAGAGAACAGTACTGTTTTAAGCCAGAAATGCATTCAGATAGAGGGATAAGGATTCCACTTCTCCCATCTTCTGCAACTTTGTCATCGATACCACGAAAAGGTTACTTAATTACAAAATCTACAACCAGGCCTCTATTCCGCCTATTTCGGTAAGAGCGTGACACGGAACATATGTATGAATAAATATATAAACACACGAAGGCCATTCTTAGTATTAGACCAGAAGGCCTGCGCTGCCAAAATCACAGCAAAAAATTTATTGATCCTGCTTCATTATCATGCTTTCTGTGATACAATTCCCAACTTTAAAGATCATGCAGATGAGGGTTCACGGGATCATAATTACTCGGCATCGACACTCTTATTTGCTTTCTCTGACATGGAAAAAAATAATTATTTTGTAGACAGTTCAGCAACACGGTAAATAATTGATCGATTTGGTATCATAGATACCCTAAGATATCATATTTGTCCGATAGTATTTTGTTTATTAAAAGCTGTATCGTCGACAATTCTATCAAAGTTGCAAGAATAGCTGATGCAAAGGAATCATCTGTAGGAAGAAACTACGAATCATGATGCACGAGAGTGCTAATGTAAGCTTCGGATCTCTGCAGTGCTTTGATTTTAAGGGCAATGTAAGAGAAGTGCATGCAAACATAAAGTTATTCCATATTTCACCATAGATTTGATGTATTCAGAATGTAATACTCGTAGGAATCAGACTCCATGACAGCGCTAGGCATGGCAGCGCTAGGAGAAGCTTTAGATATCTACCTACCTACTTACGTACTACCTGCCTTTTGTGTCACGCTCTCCAATAATAGATAAAATGAATTAAAATATTTGACTTCAATATGAATCATTTCCATCATATCTACCTACCGCTTTTCATTTTTTTTTTTCACAACATTCTATTCGCTTTGCAGGCAGCGAATGCAACTACTAAGGTCAGTTGCGTAGCTATGATACGCCAGCGGTGAACAGAACGGGTAGTTATGGGCATCTTTGCTCTTTAATCTTTTTTTCAAGTGAATATGCTGCTGGAAGCACAGACGCCAAACTCGCCAAGTGCTATGTACGTTTGAGACCATTCTGTGTGTGCGCGCATCTCTGTGCGTGAGGGCGACGTTCAAGTTCGCTTGCTGTGCTGCTCACTGTATCGCAGGTAATGTTAGGTTAAGTTAGGTTAGGTGACATTAGGTAAGGTAACGTTAGGTTAGGTTAGGCTAGGTTAGGTGTGCTAGTACTTATTGTAGTGCTTCTCGTGGTTGTGGCGCCGAAAGAAAGCTTAGGTGAACGCACTCATCGTGATTGAACGTACACAGTATAGCGAGTTTGGCGCCACTGCTGCCGGTAAAGCATCTGCCACTACAGTGCGATGTCGGGCAAATACAATGACATCTCGAGAACAGAAGATTATCCTGTTGTGAGTGAAGGAACTGACTGAATCTGCCATTCATTATATAACTATCGTATTAAGCAAAGCAAAAATGATGGACTACTGATCAGTATCCACGGGTTACGGAATAGGGAGAAAAGCCGGATACACCGATGATAAATTTAAGCTTTCAACCACATGGAGGGCTAAATTCTCTTTAAACTGTGGGAAACAGAGCTAAGAAAAGGTGTACATATGCACACCTGCAAGATGTACCGTTGTATTTCTAAGTCTTTATCGAGACACCAGTACGAATTATTCTCAGACAGAACAGATGCGTGATTCACTGGTGAGATCAAAATACTGGGAAAGGTTAGACGCAATGAAAGGTAGACGGACAGCTTAACGATAGACTGGGTTAATCGGCGGACGTTAGTTCAGACGGGGTGGGTTAAGATGTGAGCGCTATCTTAGGTCAAATACGGTAAGTGAAAACATTCACTTCCTAGTCGAAAATTATGGTTGTGATTATAGTAGAATATAGTGGTGTATGAGAGATTTAAATCGATTATGGTTGATGAAACAATATGGTAGATATGTCAACCATAACATATCTTTGATTTTAGTATATTTAGGTTGATATTGGTGGAAGCAATATTATTTGTTTAAGGTTTATCAGAAAACGAAGGTCGATTGTAGTACATGGGTGTTTGACGACTATATATGGTAGATGGTAGTACATGGATGTTTAAAGACTATATATGGTAGAGCATATGCTAGAGCATAACTATGGTAGCTTATCAACGGATTTCTGTACGTACGATCATGAGGGGAATTCCTCGCATTATATGGGCAGAATATGCATGGATCGCCATGGATTTTAATAATATGCCTAGAATTCCCAACATTATCGACCAAAATAATATTTTATGCCTATAAGTTTGAATGCGAAATAAAAATTCATATCATAGTGCAAAAATTGTGCATATTTTCAGTCTTTTCTTTCCTGCCGATGAAATGTAAAAATTGCAAGGTATATATGGACACTAACGGCCTTGAGATTATTTTTATCTATTGTTTCTCGATTTTTTTTTATGCTCAGCCACTTAAGCGTAGTTACCCATTTTTTTTTTTTTTTTTTATCTATTTCTAAATAGTATTGCAATCTTCGATCAAATATTGCCATCTATTTTTATGTTCATTCAGTTCATATCTGTAAAGATTTATCAAGAAATTATTCCCATCAGCTTTATGTGAAAGATGTCAAGTTTCATGAAATATTTAACCTTACGTACCCTGACAACGGGTACGGCCGAAAATTATCAATCGAGTTGTGACTTCCTCTAAACTGAGTATAGAAGCTCTATGCCGACTTAGAGTTAAAGAAGTTACATATAAACGTGAGTTAACTGCACCGACAGGTTCAAGCCCCTGCTCTAGCATCGTTCTGAAGTTTAGAGCCTTAGACCATTCTGAGGTACAGGCCCAATACGCACGTATTATTTAAACTATTTCTTTATAAGAAAGTAATCATCAGCAAACAAAGCAGATATCGACTGCTCAATATGTCAACAGTTAAAAAAGTTTATCTTGATAGAATATAGTTGTATCATTTGCTAACACAGTCGAGTTTTGTCGTGAATGGTGTTTCTTACGGTTTACTTTGGTAGATCATGGCTAAAACCTTAATAGTTGTAACTGGGTATTTATGGTCGGGAATTATGGTTGGCAATATGGTCGAAGGTTGTGACATATCTCTACCATACTGCACCCCATAAATGGTTGAGTATGGAGGATATTTCGATTATAAACAACCAAGGTCTCGACCATAATCATAGTTGTTCTACTATAATTACAACCATTATTTTCGACTGGGTTACCGCGGAATTTCCACGGGTGCAGCTAGTGTTCATTATTTTAATTTCAGCTGTCGCTGATAACGATAAGTTTGCCATCATCTGCGACCTGGCCTATTTTCTACTAAATAATTTTCAAAGAAGTTTGGCATGCTGACCATGAACAGCCTCCAACCTGAGGTAATTTCGCCTGTTGTGTTAAAGCGTGACAGAAAATGGATAAATAGACAAACAAACATATAAATACACATAGGTCTTTATTATGTGTACATGAGTACCGTGATCTATTTAAAGGCTTACCAATAAAGGTTATGAAAAATTACCCCGTTGCCCCCTCAGGGGGGATATTCCGGCGGACCCTATGCCCGTCCTAATATCCATTAACCTGACATAACAGGGACTGTCCTGAGTGCCTTTTCCACAGGGATAGTTGCCTCTGGTGCAGGAAATGTTCCACAGTTCCTGCTGATGACGTCAGTTTGTAAGTCGGGTAAGTCCTCTGTATTTCCCTTTCTGTTCCGTGAGGTGGGCCGCCGATTGCGCTAAGCGCCTAATCTCACAGAACTGCTGTATGGGGGCTCTCCGCACGGGCGTTTCTTCCTTCTGTCTTTTCTTTTGCGACGGGTTGAGATGCTTTGGACCGTATATCTTGTCAGTAACAGCGCACTTGACCGAGAGTGAGATAAGTAAAACTCACCTGGTGAGTTCTGAATCAAATTAAAGCCATTCGGCACCAAGTAGTGCAGAAATAAGTTGCGCATCACCGCTAACGCAGCGCCTCGAGCCCAACCGTTGCGGTCGTTCCACTACGTCTCTTATAATGTAATAATTAATACCCGGTGTTATACATACTCTATATTCGTTTCCAGAAACTCAATGTGTTGAATTGATGAGTAATAAAACCTATCTTCTTTGGAGCTCAAATCAGTGATCAACTGGTTCAACTGTTATTGTTCGTATGGATTTTACTGCATACGATGCAACTTGTCTGCATGCTTCATCTTCTATTTTATGCAGTAGATTGTAATCGTAATCATCATAAGTTCGGGCAGCCAAACTTTTCCTCCGAAAGGAGAATTGCGCATTATAAATGTCTGAAAGGGAAGCCATACAAACACAATGGAGCTCAGTCAAAAAAATACATATATCGAAACACTCAGCAGCGTACCATCAGTTGTTACACCAGGATCAGAATTTGCCGGCAAAGGGACTCTAAACAATTGGCCCCTGCCAATCGTCCAGTTTCAGCTGCTACGAAGAAATTCAGCTAGAAAAATACACGAAACGGATCATGATCGACGTGTACGTACATTCGATTGAAAAACGTGCTGTAAAAAAAAGACTTTTGCAGGGCAGAAACAACCGCATTGCCTTAAAAAAATACAGACTCCGGTTCAAAACTGAGCGCATCGCTGGCCTGAGAAAAATATTGGTGCAACGAATCCCAGGTTAATCTTGCTCCTCTCCGAGAGTCTCGGTATTCTAAAGAATATCTTACTTTTGCTACGTTGATCTTTTCTTATTACACAAGGTGAACTCAAATATGCGTTGGTCAATGATCGAGAGAAGTATAAATCATGAGATTGCTACGAGGTACTTGAGAAGACTTATAAGTTTTCTATACTGTCTGAGATTTTAAACTTTGTCGACAGTGTCTTCGATTTGATGCCGTCCTTTTGCCATCATCTGCAACCTGGTTTTAGTTTAGAATATCTGTTTTCTTCAGAACGCAACAGAATGGCCAGCCTCCAATTAACCTGGCCTCATTTTCGCATTGAGTTTTCTTCAGAGCATGACACGAAAGACAGAAACATCATAGATAAGCATATTAACACACGAGCACATGGATTTTGCGATTTTTTTAAAGCATCCATGATTACCAGAAAAGAGACACTTTCAGTAAAATGTCAGTTTCTTAGCATTACTCACAGCCTTTTGCGTCAGCAATAAATTTCGCATTGCAGCAGAGCCACGCCACTCAGAAGTACACGCACCACTTCTAATTTGTGCAGCTATGGTCCCTGAGAGCCCAGCCGTACGTGTAAAATAACTATTCGACCGTTCGAATTAACTTATTATCACCCGCGAACGAAGTGATTGAGGTGATAATGTTTTCGTTGAAGACTGAAGTATATATGTTTGTATATTTGTAAATATATATATTTGTCTACATGTCCACCGCAAAAGTGGTCGAAGGAGCTGAGCAATGATGATTGCGCAGACATTGGACGACAGGTTAGACGCTTAAATGCTACAGGTAATCAGATATTACGGCAGTTTAATAGATGCTCCCTGAATGTCAAGATTCAGCTGTTTAAAACTTATTGCTATCCAATATATGGTAGCTCACTTTGGGCCAAATTTACTAAACAGGCCATCAGTAAGTGGCGTGTTGCGTACAATGACATATTCCGACGGTTGGTGGGTGTGCCCAGATACACAAGAGCTAGTGATGTGTTTGCGTCGTATGACGTAGAGTGTCTCAACATTCTTGCTCGTAAATGTGCATATAGCCTGCAGATGAGAGTAGAAAAGTCTGATAACTCAATGCTCCACGGGATATGCTCTAATCCAAGTTATCAGAGTTCGGCGCCCAAGCAGCGGTGGGTTAGGGTTCTGTATGTAGGCAACGACCTCCATGATCGGAATGACCTGTAGCTGATGTGCCTATTACCTGCTGCTTCTCTAAGCTTCCATTTCACGGCACGCTGGCGTGAGCTGATATATCTCTGTCTTCCTACTGTGCTATTTCCTTTTGATTGCTCGAGGTACGGTAGGACTATATGGGAGCCTGTTGGTATACTTGGGACTGAGCTCTGCGTGCAACTTGTATTATTATTATTGTTACAAGCCCCTTGGCCAGGCTAGCTATAATGAAACGGCGTGTCTCAATCACACTGTACAGGGGTAATCTGTTAAATTCTCTGTACCAACGCAGCAAATAGTTCTTTCTCTCTTGTTTATTACCTGTGCTCCTGTGTGAGATTGAGCTGCCCAATGCCATTCGTGTCTGCAGGTGTAGGCTCAGTGTATCTATCTATTCTCATTGTACGTGGCCAGCAATATTTGTGACTGGGCCTAATCACTAGGTTGAACTTTGGCTACCTTGTTTGTACATGTGAGCTTGTAAGCGTATTTTGTGAACCCATTGTGTTCTTAATAATAAAAGTTATTTTATTTATATATTTAATGGACATAATTTTTGGTAGAGAGTTTAGTGTGTTAACCTAGATGTGACCCATGCCAAAAAACTAGGCTTACCTGGCCATAAAAAATAACGGCGTTGAATTTGCCCCCACCCGCGGGTAATGGTCTTACACCACGTGGCGTTCTAGTTTTAAATTGTAGTTGCAATCTAATAGTCTTTCTCTTAAATCGGTAACCGCAAAGCTGCTCTCTTTACATTGCAGTTTCCGCTTTGCTTCAGTTGTATGTAGATGTCAACTGTTGGAGGAAAGCCAGTAATCAATTGTGGCCGATCTAAGTATGTTTTACATTGTTATTCACAGCTGTATTTTTTTCAGTGTTCATCTTTAAAATATGAGAACTATGTTTATTCACTGACCACAATGGTAAAAGGAGTACGATTTTTTACAGTTTTAAACGCAATGGAAAGAAAATGCTTTCAACAGTATAAGGTATAAATTCTTTCATTGTCTGCATCGCATCGCTCTAACCAATGGAATACTTCAATCATGTCCATAATGTAGAGCGTGAATTGAGAGCAAAAATGTAAGAACTAGTTTTGGGTATATCGTTTAAATAACAGTGAGAGTTTATTATTGCTAGAAAATGCATAATTTACCTTAAATGTTGTACATATGGCATAATGTTGAAGAAGTGTGACAGTGCCGTCGTATTTCACACAAGTCAATTGGTGCGTGTTAAACTTATGTTCCTTTATTCGCAAGCCGGCTCTCCTAACGCAGAATACTCTTCGTGAGGCTCTAAAAAAAGCTGGTAAAAATGCAGCACTGAATTGCTGGCGAATGGTCGCCTTCAACAAAACGAGAAAAATGAACTGAGGTAGCCGTCGGACGTTATCAGGGGACTGACTGAAGCGATCAATGTGTTCCGGGAAATGCAGATTCAATCATTCTGTTGCTCGCAGAGCTG
>LQNS02000231.1:9439924-9450275 GCA_001587735.2 Parhyale hawaiensis
TCTTCTATATCAAAGTTATCGGTGCTTTCAGAGTCTGCTTCTACATCTATATAATGCCAATTTATTTTTAGAGCATGAGTGATTTAATTTCTGAACATAATGACTATGAAGTTGCTTGCTGTTGGTGTTAATGTTTTGTTCACGTTAGTATTGGAATTTCTTCTAGAGGCATACAACTACCGCGACAGATTAGTTTGTAAATTTATGAAAATATTGTATCTGTGATACGCACGTGGAACCTGCCCCTTGGTTGCAAGAAAGAGCACGATAATTTAAGAGTTGCTCTGGAAAATGCAACTGGAATACGTAACCTATTAATCGAATTTGCTTTCAGACTGCGTGTTGAATATTCGTTAGACAAGCATAGAATCTGATAACAGTGAGCCGTATGGGCAGCTCCTTGACGGGCAGAAAAGGAAGGCTCAATAGCGTGTGGTCTATGACCAGCATAAAATAACGCCTATTTTAGCGCGAAAGCAAAGACGATCGTGATTATTATTATATTCAGAAGTTTAAGTCTACGTTTCCACAACAAAGGCGATGTCACAGAGGAAGAATGAGGAGACACATAATGTGACGATAAACACATGGAACCCATGCACGAGGGTGTTCCCACACAGGATCAACGCGCATGGGAACAGCAAGTCGAGAAAGAAGAGGAAGAACAGATGGAAGAAAGATCAGTAGGAAAAAAAGGTGGGAAGGAAGCAAAGTGGCCACGAAACACAGACAAGACGATCGTGATGACCACTCAACGGGTCACGGGTCGTCGAGTATCTACTGTAACCTTAATTCCTCGGAGGGCATAGGATAGGCCATAGGGTTCGGTAAGTTAGGGTTCCCTATTCTATGTTATGGAGAGCCGCACCCGAAAAAAAGGACCCGTAAGCCGTCCGTAGATGCGTGACATCTTTATGATTTTGACGGCACAATATTGTACGCAGATCCAGCTTGCCGTGACATGTTAATGCACACGCAGCAGCGGAAAGTTCTTGCGATTGCAATATTTTAGGGTAAAATCATAACGAGTTGCAAAAAAAAGATGGAACTTACTGACTTTAAAATTTTAGTGCTCGTTCATCCGCCGCTTTTCCATTACCTATCTATGCCATAGACCACACAATACATAGGCTGGACACTAGCCCCTCAAGCAGATTTCGGTCCCGCAATTGGGCCTGACTGCATTTTATATGTACTCCCATTACTCCCTCGTTAAATATTTGTTTAGCTATTTGACTTAATTCTTTTGCATTCCGTAATGACTGGCAAACCTGTACATACTACTAGAACTTCTATACGTAACAAATTCACAAAAGTATTAAGGTTTGAAGTGTAATTACGTAGAGGAACTGTTTATGGCATCCTTTGACATTTGCAATAAAGTAAAACTATTTCGCAATAGTTTGTAAAATAAACCGTTTCATTTTGTAGAACAGAAGCTGAAGCTTCTCAAATTTGTGGTATGCTCGATTTGTAATGAAAGGATCGAAGGTAAACAGCTTCGGAAACCATTAAGTGATGTAGCATAGGCAACCATGAAGTGATGTAACATGGGCAACCATGAGTAGTGATGTAACGTAGGCATCCACGAAGTGGCGTGGTATTTCTAAGTAGTAATGGTACAACTGTAGATGGTTCTTGAAGCTATATTTGAGAGCTCTATTCATTTACTTGAATGCAGCATATTTACTTAAACAAAAACATATTGTACTAAGCTAAATTTGACCCAATTTTGTATGTGCGAACGTTGGTTGCAAGAACCTCTAAAATAGGTACTGTGAGGTTAAGTTAGATTTAGTAAGGTGAACTTAGGTAAGGTGAAGTTGGGTTAGGTAAGGTTAGGTGAGTATAGTTTAGGTGAGATCAGGTCAGGTGAGATGAGCTTAGGTGAGATCAGCTTAGGTTAGGTGAGGTTAATTTGGGTTAGTGAGGAATATGAGGTTCGGTTAGGCTTTAACTATGTATAAGAGCCCAATTTTTAAATATTGAATTTGTTCTAAGTCAAAAAATCGGATATCTCAGGATATCCATATCCAAGAAGCTTTAGCGTAATGGGAGAACTCACGGGAAACTAGTATCAAAAAGTGACGCCATTAATCACGTCAACATCGAAGAACACGCCAGCTGAGCAGCCTGTGAGTGTTATAATCAAGTTTGCCTGAAAAATCGTCACCAAGTGTGAATTTCATCCCTTCAGCAAATAAATAACGGGAGAGACTATATACTAATGAACGAGAAACAATTACGCTAGGCAACAAATTTTAACTTCGGCTCCGCTATGTGTGTAACTATTGGTGTATCTCAGTAATTTAGGTACGCTGAATCCAAATCTGTGCTTATATTTGTTGTAGCACGGCGATATTTGTACTTAGCCTTCTCGTATGAATAGCATTATACGATACGTCGAAAAATGTTGCCAGGAGGCGTTCTGCAGGAATAGCATTGATGAAGTACAAGCAACAGCGAGTCATTACTGGAAAACGGGACGTGATGGACAGAAACGGTCCTCAGATGAATAACAAAAAGAAACTGACTAAGATACAGCTGAAAGAATTCCAGCAGCATGTTGTTTATTGACCAGTGTCAATATCAATGAATGTTTTGCCTTGAATATAACATGCAAATCCTGCTCAAAGAAAGGACACCTAGCTAAAGCCTGCAAGAGCAAAGAGACTAGAAACAAGAAGTATATACATCAAGCAACTGACGACCATCACTGTGCTTGGCATCAAACTTCAAAACAAGCACTCTACTCTGACTGAACAAGAATTGGGAGAAGAGTGTGTAGAGCAGCAAGAAACTCAACATATTCTTCAGAGCAGAACCGCGTCGCTACCACGTCCAAAGAAGAAGTTCAAGCTGTCGCAGTCATGGTTAAGATGAAACCATTTGATAGGCATGAGGTAGTGAGTGACACACTCACTATTGGTAGATCACGTTTGCTTGCGAATGTTCAATTACAAAATCGTGATTTTGAGCTAGAAATCGATACTGGTACTTGTGTGAGCATTGTACCTGAAGAGATAGTGAATTCACTAAGTGATGTGCATGTTGTGCCGACTAATAAAATGGCACATGCATAATTACAGTAATAACTTAAGTTTCTTGGTCAAGTCATTTTACGTGTTGATTTTAAAGGTAAAAGTACTGTACATTCCTTTTTTGTGGTTAGTAATGAACACAGTTCTCTCATTGGAAGAGATCTCTGCTAGAAACTTCAACTTAAATTGTTTGTAGCAGCACCTAAACATGTGCAAATAAGTACAAAACCTTAAGTCCAGACTGCAGGTTGAACATGAATGTTAAAGTAAAGTTTCATGTTGATGCTGACGCAAGTCCAGTTTTTTGTAAGCCCCGTTCAGTGCCTTATAGATACAGACTTCTTGTCAAAGAAGAACTTGCAAGAGCGCAAGATAATGGTGTTATATCTACGGTATTTTACAGTGAATGGGCTTGTCCTGCAGTTAACGTAGTAAAAAGCTCTGGGAAAATTAGGATTTGTGGAGATTATTCTCTTACGATCAACAAAGTATCTACGCTTTTTACGCATCCTACTCCTAGCATTGAGTGCGTTTGAAGTGAAGTAGGGAATGCTATGGTATTTACTAAAATAGACCTTAAGAATGCATATATGCAACCTCCTTTGCATGAAGATTCGAAAGCGTATACGACCATAAATACCACTAAAAGCTTATTTCAATGTAATAATCTTTCATTTGGAACAAGCAAGCTCTCCTGCAATTTGCCAGTCGTTTTCTCACAAGTTCTTTGATTAATCAGTAATGTAATTGTGTACCAGGATGATATCCTTATAATGACCAGTAATGAACAACAGCATGTGAAAATTCTCGACAAAGTTCTTAGTACACCAAGTAGAGCAGCAGTCAAGGTAAATTGTTAGCAGAACAAATTTTGTACGTAGTCTGTAACCTACCTAGGCCACATTTTAGACAGTAATGGTGCAAGACCCAGTCCAGAGAAAATAAGAGCAATTATTGATGCTCCAGCCCCAACTAACGTAGCAGAAGTACAAAGCTTTGTGGGTTTGTGTAAATTCTATTGCAGGTTCATTAAAAATTTCAGTACTGTGTTTGCTCCATTCTACGCACTGCTTGCTAAAATGCAAAGTTCTCTTGGGGCAAGGAACAAGAAAGTTGTTTCCAAAAGCTAAAAGACTTATTTAAAGGTAATCGAGTGCTAAAACTTTGATCCTGCCTTACCTACTGTACTAGAAACTGATAGCTCCAGTTATGGTTTTGCGGCCGTCCTCTTACAATCATTGCAAGGCGGTAAATGGCTCCCTGTACAGTGTACAATTCGCTTCACGAACGCTTTATGTAGCTGAGCGAAATTACGCACAAATATACAAAGAAGCCAACGCGATACTATTTGGTTGTACAAGATTCCGCGAATTGCTACTAGCCTAACCTTTCGTATAAGAACAGATCATAGACCCCTGTTAACATTGCTAAGACCTAGACAGAGTGTATCTGTAATTGTTCCGCTAGAATACAGAGATGGGCCTTAAGGCTTACACAATTCAACTATGAATTAAAATATGTTCCTGGTGACAAAATTGTCAACAACGACTGTCTAAGCAGACTTCCCTTAAAAGAAACAGTTGATGTCACTGAACCTGCAGAAATTGTATTTCTTGTAAATTAACTAGAGGAGCATAACCTCGATTCTAAAGACATCAAACGGTACACAGATAAAGACGAAGATTTGTCAAAGTTCCGACACTTTGTACTAAATTGTTTTCCATGTAAAGTTGAGTAATCTCTTAGTGCCTATGTTAAGTTCAAGGATGAATTATCCTTATTAAACGATTGTGCCATGTGGCGTAACAGAGTTATTGTACCTACTGCGTGTAGAGATAAAGTACTTGTACAATTGCACAAAAACCATCCTGGAATTTACGTAATGCAGGCTATTGCGCGTTCTCTTGTATGGTATCCTAATATTGATAACGACATAGAAGATATTGTAAAAACTTTTCCTGTTTGACAGCAAAACTCTAGGTTAACTAATCCAGCTACGAAGGTTCAGTGGCCTATTACCGAAAATAAGTGGAATCGTTTACACATAGATCATTTCTTTGCAGAGAACAAAGTAATTCTCGTTGTAATTGATGTACTAACAAAATACATAGCGAGTGAAGTAATACATTCAGTCTGAAGTACAGGTACCATCACGGTATTACGTACAATTTTCAGTAGAAATGGCCTGCCAGACACTATTGCGTCCGATAATTCAAACAGCTTTACGTCTGGAGAGTTCCAATTTTTTCTCGATAATAATGGAATTCGTCATATGACGTCAGCAGCTAATTGTCCATTTTTTTAACGGCCAGGCCGAACGAGCTGTTCGAGTAATGAAAAATCTATTAAAACGTAATACACACGGTACCTTGAATACGCGTATTCTGTATCATCGAAACACACCTCATTGTACAACTGGTATAGCTCCATCAGTAGCTCTTAATGGTCGATTGTACATTACTGATAAGGAACGTCTGAATCCTTTGCACGCTAGGAAACAACCTAAGTTGGTTGAGGGTTTATCCTTTGATGTTGGGGATGACGTACTAGCTCTGAACTTACGAGATGGCAATAATAGTTCGAAGCTGTAATAATAAAAATACTTGGTGTAAATACCTATGACGTACACGTTAAAGACATTGATGAAACCTTGAAAAGACACCTAAAGCAACTTTTGCGGCTTTGCCTCGTAAACAATCCACTAACAGTTCAGTGGCAAATACAACGCCAACTATCTCGAAAGGTCCTGCTTATATTTTCAGAACAGGTTCGTGTAGCGAAAACACTATTCCCACGACCTCTGCACCTATGAGGCATACTTCGCGAGTACGAAAACAAGTTGTAGAGTATCAATGTAAACCTGTGTACAATCTAAAAGAGGAGTTAAGTAATTACATAAGGATTCAAACCATTAAGAAATGTTAGGTGGGCGAGGCCTGCTTTTTTCATACTCAATCGCCGTTATGAAAAAAAAAACGTTCAAGTCTAGTTAGCTGAGGGTAAGTATGGTTAGCTTGGGTTATGTGAAAAAGTTACATACTCGTAAGTTAGGTTAGAAGTTATGTGTTATATATGTGTTTTCGCACATAGAACATGCTAATGTGTTAGCTCAAACATTTAAATGAGTACACTCGTTCCTTACATCATGAGAGTTCATGTCTGGCGGATGTGACCACCGTCTTCAGGTAAGAGTCAATCAGATAAGGAACGAAAAGGTCGCATACCTCACCATGCAAAATAAGCTTGTTTTTTAACTAGCTAATGTGAGATTAGCCAAGATTATTAGGGACATTCCGCCTGGAACCTATATCAATAAAAGTTGTCTGTCAACACCTGTAACCAGAGTTTCGATAGTATTTGTTATTCTCATAAACATACAGTAATTTGCGAGCGGACTTCCGACCTAATTCAGGCGGAAGCTGCCGGCCTTCCAAATGACAGGTATTTTAGGCACTTGTGCTATCTCAAGCGTCAGCTTATTCGATACTTAGCCTTACAGTACCAACATTGTCTACCGTATTCTGCTTGTAGCACTTATTCAGATGTAGACCTCGAACCTTGTTGTCTGCGTCTGTCAAAGTAGCAAGATAGCTACTTATTCTTGGATCATATCTTCTAAGTCTTGTAGAATATGATGCAAAAAAAAAGAAAATCTTGACGACGTTCCTTCAGCATCCAGTACTGTAGCCTGATAATATTAATCTGCATTGAAGTTAACTCTCACAACCAAGTACGCTGACGATCTCAAATAGAACTCACCCACGTACAGAAGTTGCATGTATTACCCTGGGTGATATACGTCAAAATAGTTTGGGTTTAGTTAGATATGGTTAGATTAGGCTACGTTCAATTATAAAGAGCTAGACAAGGTTAGGGGTTGGTTTCGTTAGGTTGGGGTAGGTAATGCAGTACACCATAATTTAACTCATTTTAATATAACTTGCTTCAAAATAACTAAGTATGGAGATAGACGGGGGCTTTTTTCCTACCGGGACTTTTTTCAGTGTGGCTTTTTTCCACCGGGGCTTGTTTCATACCGGGGTTTTTTTTCCGCCGGGGGCTTTTTTCCTATACCACCCCGTACCAAAGAGGCAGAAGAAAACCGAAGGTAAAGGCTGTAAGATTTAAAAACCTCGGTATTGAAGAGAAGTGCTTAGGACACTGAGGAAAAAAGCAGGCAGCGACTGGTAAAGATGCAGGCCAGAAAGAAAGCTGTGCACTCCACTTAACACATACATACCTGGTCAAAACCAAACACAAAAGTTACAAAGTGTGGAAAGGACTTTCACCTAAACTGTGGTCAATGGAAACAGTCATGCATGGGATACAACTCTGACAAGGAGTGCAATTCAACCGTTTCATCGCACAATCAAGTCCAACACTCCACATATTTATGCATCTTGCAATCGATTGTGGTAGAAGAAGTCTGGAAATGTTCTTGATCTGGACAGGTATGCCAAGCTCAGTAACAATGCAAAGTGCTAAAACCGGATCGCATCATCCACATCAATTGGAATGATGACAATGGCGAGGTCCTAGTGTGCACAACATGTGACAAGGCACTGAAAAATGGTACTGTTCCTGCCATGTCTAGGGATATTGGCCTTGAACTCGACATTGTTCCAGAGCCTTTTACAGACTTTAATGAGTTGGATATCCATCTGATTTCACCGACTGTTGTTGATGTCAATCAAGAGCTGCCAAAGGGTCGGCAGAAAGGACTCAAAGGTCTTGCACTCAGTGTTCCAGCAAGTCTTTTTCCCATTCAGAGAATGTTGTCTCGCATACCATCAAATGCACAACTGGTGACTGTTTCTCTGAGGAGGAAGGTGGAGCACAAACATGCATTCTTGACCAAAACTATTCGACTAGGAAAGGTGAAAGCGGCACTGGAGTTTCAACGTTTGAACAATCCGCTGTACAAACAAACAACAACAAACAAACTCATATATTTCTCATATAGAGACTGTGTCCAACAAGGTTAGGACACAGTATCCTGAGGTTTTCATGCTTAGAACTAACATAAGAATAACACTAAAAAATAACATAAGAGACAATTGGCATAAGTTCGCAGTGATCTGCTAGTGCAATGCCTGAATCTAAATAAGGAGATGATATTGACATTATTTTCCGTTGAGAGGAGCGTTGGTTACATTGTTTTCCGTTAAGAGGAGCGTTGGTTACACAGAGGTGGGGTGATTTTTTTTAGAGAGAGAGTATGAAATACAGTATACAGCCTAAAGTGGGCTAGGGCAAGTCATTGCGTGTTAGTAGACGGTACGGTTACAGGGATTTAACAAAAAAAGGAAAAGTGCGATGGAAAATGTAGAATATATAGACCAGCTAACCATATTCAGGAGTGAATGAGAAACGGACATGTATTACAAGAAATAGCTAATAATGATAATGGAAAATACTTGGAA
The DNA here is from genome assembly GCA_001587735.2 of Parhyale hawaiensis. Taxonomy (NCBI): domain Eukaryota; kingdom Metazoa; phylum Arthropoda; class Malacostraca; order Amphipoda; family Hyalidae; genus Parhyale; species Parhyale hawaiensis. Next base: position 9,448,389 of record LQNS02000231.1, read on the forward strand.
TAAAATAGAATAGATAAATTAAAGTGAAGGAGACGCTGCACATTTCCAATTTAATTCATTATATAACCGTGATTTCCCTATTTGCGAAAGACAAGGATTTATTGATGTAAAACAGCCTGTGGAGCATTAGAAAATAAAACAGTCTGTGTAGCATTAGAAAAGAAAAGTAACCAGAGATCACGTTAGAAGATATGAATTAACTAAGATGTTTGCTATGCTGCACGGTTACCGTAAGAATTTTCCCAAAGAAGTAGAGTAAAAATAAATCATTTTCCCATAGGGATACGGTACTCAACATACTAGGAGGGCGCAGCACCATGAGTGTTTAATTCTTAGTCTTAAAGCTAACACCGTAACATGAGTGTTTTTATCTATATGCTTAAAGCTAACCCGGGACAGAATTTGCCAGACGCCAGATTTTGTTTAACGTCTTCATTCTATGATAAAAATGAGGAAAATGTAATACTAAAACTAGATATACTAAAACAATGTAGAAAGCAACAAGATTGGCCAGAGTTTGTGTAACGTTTTCATTCTATCTCTGATGACGCAGTTCGATTACTTTACGCCCGTGCAGACGGTCTCTTCCATGGTCCTCTGCACGTACGAAAGAATTACGATCTGATTTCAATAGTTCTATCATTACTAGTCATGGCGTAAGCACCAGCTAAAGATCGGTGTGAGCTAGGGCTTGAAAAACTTGAGCTGTGATGGACCACACTATTTTTGTGGAAATCGTACGAAATGACAAGGGTTTGTTTTCTAGGTACTGACTAGTTCTTCAGTAGTCCAATGCTAACCATTCCAGGGTATGTAAAATAAGAGCAAATCTTGAATTTTCGACTCCAACCTCTCTCTCCAACCTACAACTGCAAACATAAGGTTAAATGAAAATCCTAGTAATTCTTAAAGAGGATTATTGGACATCTAGTAACGCTAATGTACCGGTACAATTTCACGGTTACCTGCTAATCACCCTTTACTATTAAGTATCCCTAAATCACCCCACTAATCCACAGCCCAGATTAGATTCAAATAACACCGTGTAAAAATATGAAATACTCAACTTAGTCCTCGCCGGGTCTTCTGATGGTTCAAGACCATAAACGGACTTGGCGAGCTCTTCACAGCGCACCTTCTTACAAGCACACACACAGGGTTCTGCCGACCCATCGCAAAAATCTACACTTGTGGGGCTCCGAGCTGTTAGGCTTATCAGTTTTATTAAAATTATGTTCCTCCTGAGTAAAGTTTTAAAAGCTTCTCATTGATCAAAGTAAATTGATCAAAACTATGAATATTATTGCCATGGCTATGGAAAATAATTCAGACAAATTATAAAAAAAATTACTAACTGGCAACTCCTTCTGCCTTTGTTTTATTTGAAGGCACCCCCAGCTATGTGGGCATAATGTGAGGCAGGGGTAGCACGCAGTTTCTCCGTCAGCTTGACTGTTATTTCTACTATTTTTGAACAATGTCAACATGAATTAACAACATAACATTATAAATATTCTGAACAAGTAGAGTTACGAGAAAGACAAAGAAACATTTGTACATTTTGTAAATAGATGTTGGGAGGGAGCAATCAATATTTTTGAACGTTTGATAAATAGACTATGAGTGATGTTAACAGTATTATTGGGCAATTTGATAAAGGGACGTTTTCGGGAGAGATGTCAGAGGCACGGGAAAATAAACGCTGTGCTCATGACAGAGCTACAGTGCAAAAACAAGAAAGCAGGTGTTCTGGCCTAGATATCAGTGCGTCAGAATCTACCTCAGTATTCCCCTGAAAGCAGTCGGCAAGCGATGTACACCAGAGCGTCGTCAAGAGATTATACAAAGCCAAAGAAAACTACCGCGCTTATGGGGGAACTACAACGT
>LQNS02000231.1:9526671-9540517 GCA_001587735.2 Parhyale hawaiensis
AAACGCGAAAAAGTTCAACGGTGTTTAATTTTCTATTAAATTCTGCAAGCGCGACACGAAATGGATATATAGTTGCTAAACAAATAAACATAATATTCCTGGGTCTTCAAAAGCTCTTTATTAGTGGTTCATTACGGACATGGTGTTATCTATTCACAGCATAGATAAATGAAAAATGGACGATTAGTATGATGAAGATATCCATCATATTCTGTTTTAAATATAAACTGGACGGCCCCTGACCCGTTGGGCCGTCTTCGCTTCCGCAAAAAAAGCAGGTGTTATTTAGCTGGGCATCGACCACCCGCTATTCGGCCGGCCTTTCCTGCCCGTCAAGGAGCTGCCCGTACGGCTCACTATCAACATATTCTTAGCTTCTCTTACGAATATTCAACATCCAGACTGTAAGCAAATTCAATTTATATGGTACGTGTTTCAGTTGTATGTATTTCCCACAGCACCGTTGAATTTATCATGCCTGTTCTTGCGGACGAGCTCAGTTAAACTTTCGTATCACAGACACAATCGAATTACATTTTCATCCCTCAAATTTCTGCCCGTCTAAAGGTGATAAAGCTGAGTCAAACAAGACACAAGCAAGTAAATAAATAAAGTTCACAAACTCTTAGTAAAATAATAGACAGCCAGTGACCCGTTGGGTCGTATCACGATCGTCTTTGCTTTCGCAAAAAAAGGGCTGTATTCAGCTGGTCATAGACCACACGCTATTCGGCCGTCTACTTGTGCCTGTACTGGTCATAATCAGCAGTTTCTTTGTTTCTTAAGGGAATTTTCAACAACCAGCATGCAAACAAAGGGAAAGACACATGCGACGTAGTCGAGTTGTGTTTCATACATCACCTTCAAATTTAAAGCACACGTTCATACAGCCGGGCTCAGGCTCAACTTCCGCATCACAGATACAGCCAAATTAAAACTTCAATCTCGAAGAAACTGTCTGCAAACCAGCAAGATACGCTCAAGTAAATAACTTCACAGACTATTAGTATAGTATAGATGTATGTATGACCAGCGTCTATTTAGAGCACGTTCGTTTGGGTGCCGAAATTACTCTCTTTGGATTGGCCTAATTAATGATTATCATAACTCAAAGAAATAGTATTTACTTGTCCCATCGGGTTGTATTCAAGTCTACACAGGAATGTAAATATCCGTTTCTACATATTTTGTTTTTTCTCGCCGTGGCTGAGACACATTACAGCATAATATGCTTGGTCATGTTTTAGCTTGTACAGCCACCAGAGCTCCTTTCATCACAAAGTGAGCTGCTCTACAGCAACGCTGAGTACCGTCGCATCAAAAAGCAGCTTTTAAGCTTCTTACCTTCTCCACAGGAAATGCGGCCGAGCAGGTGCAAGGCAGTTTAAAAAATGGAGCAGTTTACCAATTATATACGGCGTTCTCGTAAAACAAGAGCAGTGGTTTCATTTTAAACTTGCTTCTTGCAGTGTAGTATTTTTTATTGTAATTTTAAAACTTATAAACACTTTGCAATTTTTGTGTAGTGAGAATCATGACCATCAGCAGTCAGGTGAAACGTGAGTCAATATATTACTGGCCATCATTTTTGACGGCTAATATAAAACCAATCTCGGCTAACCTGTGTGAACGATAAGGTTTGACAGTAAATAGTAACGTCACCTAGGTAGCTGATTTACAGTGGCGATCCATTTAAGTCATGGCCAATTTAAGTAGCTGTCAATTCAAGTAGCAATCCACTTATGTAGCTTTGCTTGTAGAGACAAATGAACGTACCTTCAATTCATTAACAAATCTATAAATTAGCTAAATACAGCGTCTATAAAAACAATATAGGAATAAGTAACGGAAAAGTTGGGATAGGTTAAGCAGGTTACATTAATTTGACTAGGTGCTAGCCCTAGCTCTCCTAGTTTACAATGTTGAGCTTTGTGGGAATTACGCCAGGGTGATTGCCCGCAAACTTCGATATCTCTCTATATTATTTTTTCATCTTCTGCATTGGCTGCTGAGTGTTTGTTATTCGCTTGCTAGTTATTTGTTCAATCCGATTGTCACTGCAACTCGTACAGTAGTGCTTTCTTGCTATCACACCCGCTTCAGTCGTCAGAGTCTTCATAAATCCTTTGGGCTAGGAAGTTTTCATTCTCCTTCAACGTAATTAAAACGTCACCATTAGCCTGACCCAGTTATTGCTCTCTTGTAACACTCTAACAATCATTATACGTCACAACGCTAGGCCTTTTTTTGTACGTTTGCATTATATTACACAACTGACTGAGCCACAAATATTGAAGACCATTACAGTTTCATACTGCGATGCTCTTACTTGAGTTGAACATTATGCCGAGGATGACGTCGGCCCTTTTCTCTTCCTCTCTTGAAATGCCGTCTCGTGGTTAGCTAAGCTTCATCTTCGGATAAACCAACTAATGACGTTTCATTTGCATTTATTTTTAAAATATTTTTACCGGTGGTGTTTTTAACATCATTAGCAAATTACATTCACGTGCTGGCATTTTGATTTTTTTTAAAATTAAATAGTAGATACGTTTTCATGAAAATTTAGATTTTTATGTGAAATATGAAGTAGGATTTAAAGAACCTGCTAATTGCAAAGCAGTACAAATTAAAATATGAATTTACTATCACTAATTTTTTCAACACCGCATACCAGGCGATGAAGAAATAATTATAATAGCCAGGCTCACCTGCTGTCCAAAGCGTTCTCTCTCTGTCCAAGAAATCAATAGCAAAAAGCAGAGAATAATTCCTGCACTGCTCCACTTAACTTGGCCGTGAGTCATGGCTGGCTTCTGAAAATTAGAATGCGATACTTGATTTTCATGCGAGTGACTCTGAATTGGTGAGGAAAATCCTTCCTGACTCTCCAGGCGTTTCAGTTGAATGCCAAGTGGGGACAAGAAGTTTTGAAGGAGAGCGGTGGCGCTGCTGTGTGGCTCTGCTGAAACTGCGACGGGAGGCAGAGTTCTAAGAAGCATTTGATCTTATTGTAGCAGTTACATATTGTTGTAAATCAGGTGACTGTGACGCGCAGTCATGAAACCCTAATGAGAGCTCCACTAAATCGCGGTGGTATCATTACGAAACTCATACGCTGATGTGATGGTGGTAAAGCGCCGGCAATCTGTATTACAACTAAGCGGCCCGTGGGCCATTGGATCACTACCGCCATCTTCGGATCAGGTGAAGATGAGCAACCCCAAACTTGCCTAGGTAAATATAAGCAACCCCAATGTTACTTTAGTGAGGGTAATAAATTGAAAAACCTCAACATTTTCTCGCAAAGACAAATCAGTTAAATTTGCATTCCTTGATGTAGCATAGCTATATATCACATTCTATGTGGCATATAAAGAAACAAAGCACATTATTAATTTACTTAAATTGATATTGTTTCTAAGTAGCTGAGCAAAGTTTGTTAAATGTATCAAACGCATACCTTTACCTCCGTAGAAATGCTTGAAGATAGGAATAAAAAAAATCCTCTTTTGCAGTTATATTTTTTATATTCTGTACTTGTGTTTATCACAATAGATTTCTATAGCTTGGGTATGAACACCAGTTTAAGTGCTGACCTAACCTAACACAATGCCTGGTCGCCCAGGTAAAGATGGGCTACCCCGAGAGTTACACCTTCCTACGGCGACCTCTTTAAATTTTGCAAAATACCAAGCGTTCAAATACCAACTTCTTGACGAGCAGTTGAACAGTAAAACGCGCGTCGTGGGGATCAAAATTTCTTCAACTGCTTCAAATCGAAATCTACATTGATGCCATCTCAAGAAAATATTGTTATATCAGAAGCAATGGCAAGTTAATTCAATATATGTATGCAGCAGGCACTATATAGCTCCTGTCATAGGCGAAGCTTTGATACATCAGAAACGAATAGATGAATGTTTAACTCCTCGCGCAGTGCGTCGAAGCCAGTCCTTGTTCAAAGAACCTGCAAAAAAAAAGAGGAAGGTTAAGAGGATTCTACGGACAGATACTACATTACTGATGCTTTCCATTGTAGGCACAGCATCAAACAGAAGAAACTGTAAGCATTCTACCGCAAGAGAGTACTGCATGATGGACACCTCTATGACAATAAGTCATAACTGTTCGTTCTGCAGCCGAGTGGCTGAACATACAGGTGTAGTGAAGTTTTTTTCTTTACTGCTTATTCTAGGTTAGGGTAACTTGACGATGTTTAGGTGAATGGCACATTTTCATAAAAATGGAAGATCCAATATGGCAGACATCGTGTATCATCTAATTCATGGAAGTCTCAAATCTACTCTAATGTTAGACGTAGACACTTCATTTTAGGGTTCAGAGTGTATGTTTCAGGTACCAGTTATTTCTATTTCGTTTATAACACTTATATATCTGTCGTATCAATAGATATTTACCTAAATCCTTATTTACTGCCTTATTTACTGCCTTATTTACTGCCTTATTTACTGCCTTATTTACAGCCTAAAACGTAAAAAAGAAGTTTTTAAACAGAAACCATTTACGCTAGAGTAATGTCACTCCAGAACAGCATCAGAGGTTTCTACACAAACTCTTGATTATGACCTAAGAGCATTTTCCGATACCTACTTCATCGTTTTCAGAAAATTGCATCAAGGTTTCCACCACTGAAGCAACTCAAAGCTAGAACGAATTGTGCGATAAGATCATCACCCACAGTCGGAGCAAATTTCATCGCCGTCATTTTGACGGCCAGCTAATCGTAGTAGCCTGTGTCAAATCGAGGACAGCCCACCAGAATCACTGTAAAATAATCATGAACATAGCTCAACTCCTTCTGCCTGTTTTTGGGTGGAGAACAATTTTCAGTGCTGTCATTTTTTATGACCAGCTAATCCTTGTTTTTTGCAAGGGTCATATCGAGGGGAACCCACCAGACTCTTCGCAAAAAGTATGAACATAGCTCAACTCCTTCGACCACTTATTGGGTGGGGAGACAAATATGTTTGTATAGAGGAAGTCCCAAAAAAGTTAACCAACTTAAAATAATTATAAATCGAAAACTGCTGTAAGTTAGCAAAATTTGGAAAGTTGTACGTTGGTTATCAACCTTTTCTTTATCTATGTTGAAAATGTCATGAAAAAATGCAAAAGCGTATTGTTGCAGTATTATTTTTAGTAAGGGATACTGAAAACATACTTGAGTAAACTTGTTTAAATGGAAATTTGATAGTGCTAAAAATATATTACTTTTAACAGTTTATTAGTAATGAGAAGCCAATAGAATTTCAAACTGAAGATAACTTAAAATTGTGCTCTAATTTTTAGTTCCCTTGGCTGTGCCCTCCATTTCTTTCAACGCACAGTTGCATTCTCTTTCTCATTTCATTCATAACTCTTCTTATCAGAGCATGATTTTCTTGCAGTAGATTTTTTTTACTTTTTGTTGAATTCTTTGCTTCAGGTCATCGATGTCCCTTGGTGGGGAATTATAAACTTTTCTTTTTAAGTGTCCCCATAGGAAGAAAATCACAGGGAGTCAATTCGGGGGATTTGGATGGCCACTCAATACGATGATTTAAGGAGATAATGTGATCACTGAATAGCTCATTTAGTTTTTCTCTTACAGCAATAGTTCTGTGAGCAGGAGCGCCGTTGTGCTCTAAAAATTAGAGCACAATTTTAATTTTTTTTCTTTAGTTTGAAATTCTATTTGCTTCTTATTACTAGTAAACTGTAAAAAGTTATTGAAAATATTTTTAGCACCATCAACTTTGTATAGAAAGAAGTTTGCGCAAGCATGTTTTATGCTAGAAAACATAAAATAAACAATAGCGACAGCCAACGAACGAATCAACAGATCATTCCAAAATTTGGTAATTTACTTTGCGTAATATACCTAACAACTAATGCAAATATCATGAAAAACTGTCCGTAACTTTCCTAATTATGGCCTTAAAAAAAAGAAGACAAACAGACAGATGACGGATTTTCACCAAAAGTTAATCATCTGTTGCTGTTAAAATGCTTAACAATCCCTGTAAAATTCGTAAAGATCCATACATATTTTTTGAGCAATCTTGGTGACAGACAAAAGACAGAGAGACAGACAAACCCGACTAAAACATAACCTCCTCGGCGGAGGTAAAAATTACTGTGGAGGGGGTGGAAACTTTCACAGCACAGATACACGATCTGGGTCACTATAGCGCCCTGATTTAACGTCTTCGACGTGAAGCCTTCACAATCAGTTCACAGTATTCTTCACCTAACAGATTTAAACACGTGACCGTAATTTTTCGATGTAATTCATTCAGTCTCCCGCTCCTGGCTAACCAGCTACTTGAGCTGCACCCATACACATAACACGGTATAACGGTAGTCAAGTTGTCAAGTACGGAAAGTTTGAGCAATAGCTGTTAATACGGTTTCTCTCGCGTCGAGATTATAACACTGCTTATATTTTTGGTAAGGACTAAGAGCCCAAACTACGAAAGACTGAAGCCCGAATCCCAAATGCTTTGGCTCGTCGGTGTGACGTCATTCGGCTACATGCGGCCACGGCTAAGTTCCATTTTAGTCCCGTTGAGTCCTCCCGTTACACTCATTGCTTCTTGATTCTGACAGTTTCTCTCCAGTTATCTCCAAAATGGCTTTGTTTACCTGATATTTGGCGGGTAAGTTTGAAGTATATGCAAACACTATTATCCCCTTTCCAAAAATACAATTGAGAAATTGCTTGTATTTCGCATGAGTGAAACTCCTCTCTGCTACTAAAAATGTGCAACTCTTATTTCGTTCTACACAGGTACAATTAATAAAAAGAGCATCACGGCTTCCGCTAGAGCCATGCGCAATACTGGTGATAGTCGAATCCTTAGAAGTAACGCATATCGACTTTACCATCTTGGTAACAGGGAAAGATCACTGGAGGATGTTTTCTACCGATGCGTTATCAGGTGGGGGGCAGTGGCATGACCGAAAACAACCCTACCGGCAAGGCCACTTCTATGCTTCAGTTCAGTAAAATTTTAGCTCGTGTCTGCTGTTTGCATAAATGTTTTTTTTTTGGTGATTTCAACTTCTAACCATAATTCATTTTGTGTAAAAACTGAAGTGTAAAACTGAAGCCACCTGGCTTTCTATAAGGGGCCACCAACCTTCTTCATTTTATATTACACTAGTGGACCCGTGCGTGAAAAATTCACGCAATAACCTATACGTTTGCCTAATGCCTCGAGGCCGGTGCGGAATCTCCTCTTCTCTTATTTGCTTCGTAATTTTCTTCTTTTCTTCATTGATCCTTTGTCGTGCTGTCATCCTTATGTCTTCTATATAGACGGGCAGAAGTATCATCTTCAGTAAAACACTCCAACAATCTTAAACAAAATAGCAGCTTATATACAATGTGTTAGCTCCGTAGCAAAGAAACCGTTGATACCGTCTTTTCACCTCAAATATCTGTTTCATTTGAGGTGCTCAAATTTAGAGCTATGAAGAGAAAACTGCTTCGTCAGAGGAAAACAGTAAGCTAGAAGAAATAATTGTTTACTGCCCGTGAAAACTTATGTTTCGTCGGTTTCGTTGACAATTGCATCAAAGTGGGAAGAATAGCTCATGCAACGTAATCATCTGTGGGAAGAAACTACGAATCAAGAAGCATGAGAGTACCAACGGAAGCTTCAGATATCTTCAGTGCTACGATTTCAACTTCGCCAATGCAAGATGTGCATTCAGACATAAGGTCGTCCTCTACTTTGCCGTAGATTCGATGTATGGAGAAGCTAATACTCGAACAAATCAGACTAAGCGACGTTACAGAAATAACAACCTTAAAGTTGACAGGGACGAATTCTATGCAAACGGTAGAAGACGTTGGGCCGGATAAAAGACGGGTAGTTAAAGTTACCTCGAACTCTCCTGCTGGTCTCGGAGGTTGGACCGCTAGTTTCCCCCTATCTATTTCGTTAAGAGCGTGACACCGAACATATAATTATATTTATAAACACACGACGGTCATTCTTAGTATTAGATACCAAGTCAGACTGCTTTATCGCTGGAGTTTTATAAAAAATGTTTTGTATGTCAATTTGTTTATGTGAATGTTTGTTCACTTTTTTTGCCATGACAAAGGTTCAGTGATTATTTAAATTGGAAAGACAAAGCTGCGATGACTTGGCTTATTATACAGTATAGCCACTAACCTCATATAATGATACATGTTAAGTCAAGCTAAAAAAAAAATTGGTATTTCAGTGCATAGCAGTGCTTTAGATTAATTTATTATATAATGTCCAGCTTTTTATAATTTCTATTGCATTGAAGAAGACAATTTCAATAAATATATCCACCAGAATATGTTAGGTTATTAAAAATGCAATGGCCTCCGCTAGCGGAGTCAAGAATCTGGCTGCGTACCTCCTGTTGAGAATATTCATTGCAATGGACATAATCTCTGTTTTCGCTGGAGTAAGTCTGTTTGCAAGAACTTAAAGTACGATGATATGCAGGCCCTACAAAAGTGTCGACAGAGCTGTTGCATTTCATTAGCTTTACCTTCAGTATAGCCCAACTGCAGAAGACATTATTGATGAGAAAATATATCCATAATTTCTGTCAATATATTACACACGGCTATTACGCCCACTTTCACTATTATGCCTTCTATATTTCAACGGTAATATAGAAGTATTATGGATATGCTAGGGATGTTTGCATTCAAATCGGTATAATGGCCAGATTAGACCAGAGCGCGACATAATGATTTAATAATTAATAGGTGGCTTGATCAATGCCGTAAACATAAGTGGAGGCGTTGCCACGATGCATTTGAGGCATTAAAAATAAGGAAGCACATTCAATACTCTATGCAGAGTCATAATCATTATGGCACATATCGATTATACTACGTAATAGCCGCGAGCGTTGTTGATACTGCCATGTGAACTGGAGTTGCGATAGCTCTGAGTCGCTCGAGTGCAATATCTCACAGCCGAGTCCCGTTTGTTCTGTGCCTGCGCTCATTATCATTCTCTTCTTAAGCTTGGCCTCTCGATCATTGCGGAGAGCGAACGCGGCAAACAGTGGCCGCTCTTTTGTCATATTTTTAATGCATCAGTGTAATGCGAGTCAACAACAGCATAGTGTTTTAATCGAGCTGTCTACACGGCTGATGGAACAGTACACACGCAAGACGATCGCTACGTACGCACTGATACGACCTTGAATCGAAGCCACACCAGTCGTACACTGAAGATCTTCAAGGCAACGAGCGGTGCCTACTCGAGCAACAAGACAATTATCAGGCTGCGTGCCCTTCGTTAATCGTTAAATAAAATGGATCGAACAAAGGTTTTAAACATACTTTTAACAGTCAGTAGAGGTGCAGGTCAATTCAAGTTGCTAGGAACTTTTCCGAATGGGAAATTTAGACCTTCCAAACTGCTGAGCATCTATTCTTACGTAAATGTAGTTACTATGTATTGCGTTGTTCTCATCTTGGTAGGCAGTCGAGTGATGTGGCCAACCTCACCTGAGGATACGATCTTCTTCGGGTGCCTTCATACCGTCGGATTTGTGGTGAAAGTGATCTCCTTCTGCACGTTTCACAAGACTGTTCCCATCCTGCGGGCTTTGGCCTCCACCCAGCCTCAACAAAAGTCTAGTAATCCTAGAAGAATTAAGCACTACCTCAGTGATTTCTTTTTATTGGTGTATCCAGTGTGTGCCTCCTTCCTGATCTTGAGATTCCTCGTCACTGATGTTGCAAGTTCATCGTTCACAGTTGTACTGGGAATGTGTCGCATTTTAACAGCACTGTGTACAACCATTATACCGTACTTACACTCTGCCCTTGCGTCCACCGGGCTGCACATTTTGGAAGAAACACTGTGTCAGATGATGAGAGATGTGAAGCAGATGTGTCACTCTCACCGATACACATCGCAGTTGGCAAAAGACGAAGCACGTCATACTCAAGTTGTCCCTCAGCATCGAAACCCACAAATATCTCAACTCTGGGAAAAGGCTGCCACAAGAACCTCTAAGGGCAGAAACTTGCTTGTGAAGCCTTACTCACCTGAGGGTCGCTGTTTCTGCCCAAAGCAAAATTATTTCACAAACAAGAGGAGCGCGACGTGTGTAGAACAATCCCTGAAGTCTGTGGAGAAGCTACAACAGGTTATCGATGAATGTGCAACTAGCTTCTTGCAGTTAAACTCTGCGATATTCATCCTTGTAGCAGGTATAGATGATAATTTTTAGGGAAGACCAGGTAGCAATCATATATTATATTAACATTATTACAAAGTCGAAAATATTATTTTCGTTTTATATATTATTTCTCCGTTTTCTCGTACGTTATTAACATGTTATTTTAAGATTACAACGTAACATTTCTTTGTTGTGTTTATATCTTATACTATGATACTATTATAGTAATGTTACTCATCAATATTATCTGCTAACATTGATTTAATGTTCAAAAAATGTTAATTTTACTTTATTCCAAATATTAATATTGTGTTTTAAACTACAGATAAAATATACTTCTTCAAAATTAAAAAATAATAAAATGGTGTTTTAGACTAACAAATAAAATATATTTCCTTAACATTTCTGCTCACTGTTTTTGTTAATTGAACCACCAGTACACCATTTAACGATGCTGTCCACCGCCAATATCTTGATGACAGACAGAAAGAGAGATAGGCAAACAGAATATCAGACAAAGAGACAGACACCGTGTGTAATATTTACCTCCTCCAAGGAGGTTATGTCTTCGTCGGGTTTGTCTGTTTGTTAAAACCTGTTGTCCCGCCGCGCCAGGTGCCCACTCACCATCCGACAATAGTCGCCCTTCACGCCACTCCGTACCACCCCTAACGACACTCGATAGGCTTATTCGCCTGCGGCTGCAGTTGCACCGCGCACGCCTGTAACTTGGTTGAGTCACCGCTTGAATTCGTAATTCACAATTATGTGTATATTCTAATGCTGTCCACTGTATACGAGAGATAAATGTTCAACTGTATAATTACCTCCGCCAAGGAGGTTATGTTTTCGTCGTGTTTGTCTGTCTGTCTGTCTGTCACCAAGATAACTCAAAACGTTATGAACCGATTTGGATGAAATTTACAGGGATTGTTAGGTATGTTAGGAAGAACAGATGATTAACTTTTGGTGAAGATATGTCCATCCGTTTGTTTGTCTGCCTCATTTTTCTCAATGCCATAACTCAAAAAGTTATTAATGGATTTTGATGAAATTAATATGAGTTGTTGGGTATATAACAAAGAGTAAATGACAACCTACTGTAATGTATAGCATCAAGTAAATATCTTGTATCTGATCATCCATTGTTTGATGTGTAAGGCAGAGTTCAATCTGATTTTGCATGTACGGTCCGAGATAAAACTGGCAAATTTCTTTGTTTTTGCTTAAGCCTCTCTTTCGGATCCCTTCACTAAAGCCTTAGCGGAATACACGGCGACGTCTGCACCCTCGGTCTTTTTAAGGTCTGCCATAGTCTGGCGCGTAATATTTTAAAGTTTGTAAATATTGAAATAACACGGGACATCATAATATCGAAACAATAAAAATTTCAAGGAACATTATTTCAATATTACTGTAAAATTACAGAATAACCATAATATAACATTTATTATATGATAATATTTTATTAATGCTTAAATAATATTAGAAACATTGTTTCAATATTAGTTTATAATTTCATCGTAACATCTAACATTATGCAACAATGGTTTTAATATTCCCGTATAATATTATCCTAAAATGAAATAATCGTGTAAAATGACATTATTTCAACATTGTTCTAATATTACCTAATGCTACTTCATAACATTGTTCTAATATTAACATAACAATTTTTGCTGCCTGGGATAGGAGCTATGTACGACCGACAAATAAGTAGTGTGGCAAATTATTATACCTTATGTTGAACTTCAATAATTGGAGAGCTTCTTTCACCTCTGATGTCTCGGAGCTTCATTCCTTGACACAATAAAAACAGCTTTCATTCCTATACTTGACTTTAAGTAGAAGGATGGACTCAACTACACAATACACGATCAAGTGACAGGCTCACTAATGTACTTCACATTGTCCCTTTCAGTTTACTCGTTCCTGATACTAGTGTTCAGTCTCTACGTGAATGCTGAACGACTGTTGGTTGGTCAACCGGTCAGCATTGTGGAGCTCTTTGGTACCTTTACGGCGGTGGACGTCCTGTACATTATCTGCAACGCCATATACTACTTCAAGGAGCGGGTGAGATATAGATGCGTACACATTATACGTCAGTATTTTTATTGTGATGGAACATTCCAGCAACTACCTCCGCCAAGTAGTTTATGTTTTTGTTGACTTTGTCTGTCTGACTCAAGACGTTATGGGTAGATCTTTTCGAAATTTGCAAGGATTGCTGAGCATGTTAGTAATGCTTTGCTGCTTGCTAATGCAAACGGTTTTCTTCGCCTCTTTTAAGGTGGGGACGATTGTGCTGCTATAGATGAATTGACCCAGAGACAGTGGCGTAGCCAGGAAAATTTTCATGGTGGCGCTGGGGAGGGGGGGAACCATAATGATGGGGGCGTGACCAAAGGTCAAGAAAAGCAGCCCCAGCAGCTCTGAGTGGCATTCCCTTTTCTGAAAATAAGCTGCAAATGCTTCAATTAAGCTCATAAGATAGCAGAATCGGAATCCTCCTCAACAGTCAACACAACTCAGATACTACCGGTTTTTTTTTTTTTTTCATCTGAAGATCTCGGCCAAATGTCCGAAATTTCAAATAATCTCCTATGTCCAGATTGTCCATCATAGTTATAGTTCATCTGACTTCCTGTTGATCCCTCTGTCGAGAGTTGGAATTTATATAGGGCCTGCCCTCTCGGGGAAATGGTAAACAATAGCTTCCTCCTTCTAGAGAAATAATGGTTAGATTAGATAACTGGCAGAAACCGGGCCAACAGGCCCATTCCCAAAGAGCAGGCAGAACTGTGGCTCCTGCCCTTTTTGAGCTATTGCCATGTCAGATAATGCAGATATCTGTGGTTAAAGGGAGGAAAAAGGAGAAATTATTTGAGAAAACCATAACTACGCCACGCCCAGGAGGAATCTACCTGTGTAAGCAGGATTTGATACAGTAGATTATCGGGGACTCAGAGACGTTCGGTTAGATAAGGCATATGGTTTAAGATGACACTTGAATCTTTGGCCTATAAAAGTTTGCGACTACTAGTACTAGATGAGAAATTCGCAGTTAGATTAGATTAGATAGGCGGCAGTAGACGAATCAAGAGGCCCATTCCCAAAGAGACACCGGAACTTACATCCCGGCCCTCTATGAGCTATTGCCATTATGTTAGTAGGACGTAGGGAACTGGGAAAACGAGAGGAGAAACAATGAAAGACGAAAGAGAAAAAGAGAAAGAAACATAAAAAAGAAGGGGGAGAAAAATCTCCAAAGAGATGGTCATGAATGCACGCAAGCATGCTCGATAGCCGCTGATATGCGGAGTTTAAATATATAGATGAAGCGGAAGTGTGAAGAAGTCAGCTTAAAATGGCCTGGGGAGCTTTGGCCATTAAGTGCTTGCGACTCGTGGAGGAAAAGTCCTTAGCTGTGGAGGATGTCTCTCCCAGTGTAAGTCAAGACGATTTTTAAACGAGTTGACCGACTCTGCACCAACAACGTCGGAAGGGAGTCTCTTCCAAATACTGACTATGAAATAGGGAAAGAACTGCTGACTTAAGGTTGTTCTTCGAGCTTTATGCTTGAGTTTTTGACCGTTGTTTCGCAAGCGATCATTAAGGTCTCTTTCAAAGATTCCCGTTATAGGTA
>LQNS02000231.1:9560982-9572284 GCA_001587735.2 Parhyale hawaiensis
GTATGTTTTGCGCAAATATTCACACTAGCGTGACCCATGGAATTCCACAGTTAATCAACGTTTTCACTCACTTTATTGTGACATAAGGCAACGTATCTATCTAAACCCACCCCGTCTAAATAATTGTCCGTCAAGTAACCGTGAAAAAACTCCGTCGACTGCAATGCGGTCCGTTTACTTTACCACATTGTCTAACCTGTCTTAGTACTCTGTGTTAACCTTTGAATCTCGCATATATTTTGTCAGCAAATACCTCGCACTAGTATCTAGATTCTAGATAAAGACAGAGAGCTACGAAAGTACCCTTTGTATTTTTCTATGTATCTGAACGCCTCTTCTACGCTCCGTTTCCTACAATTTACATAGAATTTAACCATTTATAATCTTACTTATTTCTATTTTTTTAGCCAACGTATACGATTTTTTATCATTGGGCCGGTGGATATTGAAAGGTAGTTCATCATGTTTCTGCTCTATTCGATGCGATAGATGTAGAACGCAGTATAGCATACTCGGCCAATTTTTCTATGAGAGCTTCTTGAGTTATCGAAAGCCCTGTTCTCAAAATGTCATTGTATTTCCTTAGACATCACACACTTTCGCATTGACAATAGTTAAGAGTTGATGTCAAAAACGGCCTGGTCTGTGCTCCTGTGCCGTGTCATAGCTATCGCTTTGGCCATATTCAAAATGTTATGAACCACAAGGAAAGCAAATTTCATAAGGGGTGAAAAAATATTGAAAATCAATAGAGTTGATACGTGTGAAATAAACTTCATGTCATCACTTCAGAAGTGAGTGAAATTTTACAAGAAGCGAAAGAAGCACAGTTATGATTGAATTGCCATCCAGCCAAAATCAAATATTCTTGCGAGTTGAATTTTCCCATATAGAGTGAGTAACGTGCAGACAAACGAGCGGACGGACGTATGGAACCACAGACGGATTAATATTGGTACACATATTGTTTTTTGTTCTTTACTCAGTCCACGCGCAACATTTTCATTGTCCCGAAAGGAGTACTAAAATATTTCCTACTGCTAAGGCATTTAAAATTATATAACATTACATTACCACCGTTGAATAGTGCCTTATACAAAGTAGACTGACAAATTGCCAAACATAAACAAGTTGTACTACATTACGTATATTATATACACGAACACAAACTTGGATGCCCACTGAAACGTGGATGAATGTTGTAGCTTATATTTAATTTTAGTTGATATGCAATTACTGTTGTTCTTTAACAACATTTCTTAAAATTTGTTACGCTATGCATTTCACTATAGCTTTCGGATGTCGGTAATTCCTTCTAGGATAGTTACTGATGGATTTGGATTTCCCACTGTACTCCTCTTTTCTCTGTCCTGAGAGGACGAATACAAAAAATATGTCCATCTTGAGTGTTTTCGCGCGCATTGCCTTTGATCTCTACTCTCGCTTGTATGCAATCGTGCGCCGAAGTTAAATAGAGGAGTAAGGCGACTGTCAAAGGATGATGGAACATCGAACATAATCTCAAGAATTGATTAACGAGATTATGAAATCAGATAACAGCAGGGTAACAAATTTTCTATCACCAATTTCAGTTCAATATGCTTATGTTGACAGCAGTTTCACGAGCGTTCAAGAATAATTTGGAGTTTTTGACTAGAGTACAATTTTTGGACGTAAGAACTGGACACTACTGGGTCCAATTCTCATGCGAAGTGGACAAAGGTGCCATCACCTTGGCGCAGAGGGTATGAAACCCTGCAGCGCAGTGGTGACGATAGCCATTCAGTGTGCAGACTTAGCGCCCACAGGTCTCTGTACTGCTATTACGTAGCAGACCCACCGACTGCCTGCAGTTCTACAGTATGTACTTACAGTGCCTAGACATAAGTATTTGCACAACACTATTTTTTATGTATTTTAACAAATATAGGGACTGCTTTAGGATAATTAATACAGGAAGTTTCTATAACATATATATAATAGAATATTTAAACAGAACAGTCAAATGTGCACTGATAACAAGAAAATTTAACCCAAGGTAAAATAATGAGGGACAAAAGTATTTGACCAAAAAAGTTATGTCATTAGTACTTGGTGGCATGACCTTTATTAGCAATAACAGCATGGAGACGATTGTTATAGCTGGAAATTAACTTATCACATTCACTTGATGGTATTTTTTTCCATTCTTCTATGCAAATAACCCCTAATTCAGTAAGTTTTTTGGGACATCGTTTGTGGACACCAGATTTAAAAAGACACCATAAATTTTCTGTAGGATTAAGGTACGGTGATTGGCTAGGACATGGAAGAAGATTTATTTTCTTCTTTTGAAACCATTCTTTCTTTAAATTCGTAGTATGCTTGGGGTGGTTGTCTTGTTGGAAGGTCCACCTGCGCCGTCCGTAGAATTTTTTGGCACTTGGAAGCATCTTCTTCTCTAATATTTCCCTGTACATGAAACTATCCATCTTCCCATCAATGATATGAAGATCCCCAACACCATGGGCAGTAAAGCAACCCCACACCATGATGCTGCCCCCTCCATGCGTCACGGTGGGGATGGTGTTCTTGGGGTCATAGGCAGTACCACGTTTCCTCCATACATGCCGAGCTTCGTTTCGNCTCCCATACTTCACAGTGGGGATGGTGTTCTCGGGGTCATAGGCAGAACCACGTTCCCTTCATACATGCCGAGCTTCGTTTCAGCCAAATAGTGCTATTTTAGTTTCGTCAGACCATATAAACCCTACCCAAAACTCACTTCCTTTGTCCAGGTGGTCTGTGGCAAATGTTAAGCGGCTCTTGGCATGTTTTGCTGTAAGAAGAGGAGTTTTGCGAGGAGTGTAAGAATGAGTGCCAGTACGGTTCAATTCCCTAACAATAGTTTTCTTATTGACATGCAGTCTCTCAGACGCCAGTTCACTCGGAAGGTCAGCATGAGTTGTCATGGGGTCATTAGTCACCTTACGTAGCATGTAGCGCTGAGGACGACCCATGATCTTAAGCGGAGCTCCAGCTCATGGCAGGTTGGAGACCGCCCCAGTCACTTGATGCTTGCGGACTATTGCTCCAACCGTTGAAAAAGGAACATTGACACGTTCTGCTATTACTTTATAAGTTATACCCTCACTACGAAGTTGAATTATTCGTTTACTAGTAGCTTCAGGGATTTCTTTAACTTTGGGCATTGTAGTGAGAGTATGCGCGCCTTCAACGAGGTCAAGAGAGGTAATGATTAATGGTTACGCCGGCTGTGGTTTGTTTATATTGCATTTGTTTCGAGACGTTTCTTGAACGTTCTAGAATAATTTCCAACTAATTTATTCAAATTATATTATTAAATATCAAAGATTCAAAATCATATTTATTTTGGTCAAATACTTTTGTCCCTCATTACTTTTACTTGTATTAAATTTTTTTGTTATAAGTACACATTTGACTGTTCTGTTTATAAATTATATTAAATAAATGTTATATAAACTTGCTCTATCAATTATCCTAAAGAAGACCCTGAATTTTCAAAAATACATAAAAAAATACAGTTGTGCAAATACTTATGTCTAGGCACTGTAGATAGCGGTAAGGTAGCGGACCTACTGACCACGGATCTTAGGCTCGGCACGCACGAGCAACATTTGAGCCCGCAACAATGTTGGGGGGTGACCTGAGCCCAGCTGTTGCGCGCGCTTTTCGTACAGGGTACACACGACCTTCGCAAGTTCGCATATACCAGAGGGAAAACCCGAACTAATTTCGGGTAAGTGGGATTAGATTCATTCATAACTTCGGGTAGGTTAGGGGAGGGCAGGTCTGGTTTTTCTAACCACCCCTTTTTTTCAATTTCGGGTATGTAACTTTTTGGTTAGTGGTACTTATTGGTCAGGTGACAGTTGCCAGCGGGGCATCAGTGAGGATGAATGATGTCGCTCCAGTCGCTCATGGACAAACTGAGCAGTGCTGCCAGCGACACTTTCCAGAAAAACCTAGCGAGCAAGTCCGGGAAAAACCTAGATATGCCTTTAAAAAACAAGAATTAACTAAATAAAATGGCTATTTTATTCAAGATTGCGGTACAGATGAAAAAATTATGAAAAATCTAAATATATATTTGACAAGAACTGATCACTACATTTTTCGTAGCAAGAACTCACCACTACATTTCTTGATCATTTCCTTCTTTCATAAATAACAACTCTATTGGCATCCTTGGCATATTTCAGTCTTGCAGAGCATCGTTTTAGACGCCAATATGGCGTATATCTTTTATTAGTTCTGCCTAAGGTTGCCCTGACATGCACGTCACACCAATTTTGTAATGTGCTGTTTTGCGAGAACTCTGTCTTTCGCAGAAACGTAGACATTTTAACGAGCTACTATTGTCGTTTTAACTGTATTGACTTGGGAAAAATATCGTCTCAACACAGGCTTAACCTAGTGGGAGAACTGACAAATTCCAGAGTTCTCATCAACTCGTTCTCACAGATTATATCTGATATAACCGGCTTCTATGCTTGATACAAAGTGTTTTTTATGTCACATAAATTGTATCAGTGCAGGTCTTTCATCATTCTAAAACTCCTGTATTCATTGTCAAGAGTATCTAATAATATACTTGCAGGCAAGATCGAACCCGTTTGATCAGTGTCATGCGTATTGCGTATACAATACACGTCACAGATGTAGATGAAATAATCTACAGTAGAAAACTATACTGAGGCAAAAATTTTAATGCTAAATAGGAGTCGACAAAACTTAAAATTTAACGTTTCGGGATAGATAATCCCATCATCAGAATAAACTATGACCTTATAACCTATGAAAAATCAGTGGGGAAGCATGGATGTTGTCGGGAGGAAGGCTGAAATGCAAATGAACAGAGCTGCGTGGAGCGGTTGGATGTCAGCTCCTGTACAGTCGGCAGAAGTGAAGTTGTGTATGGACAGTGTGCAGCGGTACAGCTGTCATAATGTTGAGGCTAGGTCTACGTTTATGGATGTGGAGAGACTCTAATGTGGTAAGCTCGATTGAGTTGGAGGAGTCTATGATTGAGAAGTTGTTCCTGCTGATGGGATGGTTGTTTTGCTCGGCATGTAGGCGGGGGTCTGAATGTGAGGGTTTCGCAAGTGGTAAGCCGGTTCGACTGGATACACCTAAATGTTGGTCAATGCGGGCTTTGAAGAGTTGTCCAGTGCTACGTAAGGCGCTGCACGCCTGGCATTGGTAACGGTAAATGACACTGGACTGTAGTCGTATGGCGGGTTTGTCTTTAAATTTGAAATAGGACCCTATGGTAAATGTATTTTTGTAGGTGAATTTGAAGTTTATATGGGGGTATGCTTCAGAGAGGAACGCTTTCAAAGAGTTACTGCACTGACGGAGGTTTCATTGTAGTACGGAAACGAGTGAAAGAAATCCAATTTACGAACCGAGGGTTTGTTAATGCCGGGATCGAACAGTTTATCGAGAAACAATTTGCAGTAGTGGTCCAAGAGGTGGTGCGGGTAGCCGTTATTTTTTAAAAATGTTCGGAGGAAGTCAACTTCGCTCGAAAATGCGAGGTAGGACGAAGAAAAATGGTACACTCGAAATAGTAAGGTTTTTATTGCATTAATTTTGAACTGGTCATAGCAGTGACTGAAGAAACTGCTTCCGGGGCCTGAGCATGTCGATTTTCTGTAAACTCCATTGGTTGATGTCGAGTCTTGGTTGGTTACGAGAACATCTAGAAAGGCTAAAGAATTGTTTGAATGGTTTTCGGCAGTAAACTCTATGTTTGGATGTTTGCTATTCAAATATTGCAGAAATAAGTCAGAATCTGTTGGATTGTTGAATATAAGGAAGGAGTCATCTACGTAACTATAATAGTTGATCGGTTTGAAGTCATTTGGACAGTCGTTGAGCCAGAGGTTTTCATGATGGCAAACGAAGATGTTTGCTAGAGAGGGGCTAAGTGGGGAGCCTACTTAACCCGCTTTTACATCACCTCCCTTTTCGCCAACATCCCTGTAGACGAAACCATAGAGATAATCTGCAACAAAGTCTTTGATGAAACGGACCTTTTTCACAACATGGACAAACCTACGTTCAAAACTCTCCTTAGTCTTGCCATTAAAGAATCTTTCTTCATGTTGAACAATAGACTGTACAAGCAAATAGAGGGAGTTTCCATGGGCTCCCCACTTAGCCTCTCTCTTGCAAACATCTTCGTTTGCCATGATGAAAACCTCTGGCTCAACGACTGTCCAAATGACTTCAAACCGATCCATTATAATCGTTACGTAGATGACACCTACCTCATATTCAACAGTCCAACAGATTCTGACTTATTTCTGCAATATTTGAATAGCAAACATCCAAACATAGAGTTTACTGCCGATAACCAATCAAACAATTCTTTAGCCTTTCTAGATGTTCTCGTAACCAACCAAGACTCCACATTAACTACTGGAGTGTACAGAAAATCGACATTCTCAGGCTTCGGAACCAGTTTCTTCAGTCACTGCTATGATCAGTTCAAAATTGGTGCAATAAAAACCTTACTATTTCGAGCGTACCATTTGTCTTCGTCCAACCTCGCATTTTCGAACGAAGTTGACTTTCTCCGAACATTTTTCAAAAATAACGGCTAATCGCACCACCTCTTGGACCACTACTGCAAATTGTTTCTAGACAAACTGTTCGATCCCGGCATTAACAAACCCTCGGTTCGTAAATTGGACTACTTTCACTCGTTTCCGTACTACAATGAAACCTCCGTCAGTGCAGTAAACTCTTTGAAAGCGTTCCTCTCTGAAGCATATCTCCATATAAACTTCAAATTCATCTACAAAACTACATTTACTCTAATGTGGTAAGCTCGATTGAGTTGGAGGAGTCTATGATTAAGAAGTTGTTCCTGCTGATGGGATGGTTGTTTTGCTCGGCATGTAGGCGGGGGGCTGAATGTGAGGGTTTCGCAAGTGGTAAGCCGGTTCGACTGGATACACCTAAATGTTGGTCAATGCGGGCTTTGAAGAGTTGTCCAGTGCTACCGATGTAAGAGGCGCTGCACGACTGGCATTGGTAACGGTAAATGACACTGGACTGTAGTGGTATGGGGGGTTTGTCTTTAAATTTGAAATATGACCCTATGGTACCACTACAGTCCAGTGTTATTTACCGTTAACAGTGCCAGGCCTGCAGCGCCTCTTACATAGGTAGCACTGGACAACACTTCGAAGCCCGCATTGACCAACATTTAGGTGTATCCAGTCGAACCGACTTACCACTTGCGAAACCCTCATATTCAGCCCCCCGCCTACATGCCGAGCAAAACAACCATCCCATCAGCAGCAACAACTTCTCAATCATAGACTCTTCCAACTCAATCGAGCTTACAACATTAGAGTCTTTCCACATCCATAATAGTAGACCTAGCCTCAATATTATGATCTCAGCTGTACCGCTGCACACTGTCCATACATAACTTCACTTCTGCCGACTGTTCAGGAGCTGACATCCAGCCGCTCCACGTAGCTTTGTTCATTTGCATTTCAGCCTTCCTCCCGACAACATCCATGCATGCTCCCCCACTGATTTTGAAATAAAAGAATTTTTTATTTTTCATAGGTTATAAGTTTATAGTTTATTCTGATGATGGGATTATCTATCCCGAAACGTTAAGTTTTAATTTTTGTCGACTCCTACATAGCATTATAATCTACAGTAACTACACGGTAATTTTGATTCAAATGAAAACATATAAACATTGAAAACCTATTTATTTCGACTTCAAGACCTTGTTATTTATTGATACGTGCATACTTACACGAGTCACTTTCTAAAAATTAGGACTTAGCATGTTTTGAATAGAAAAAACCTAGAAACCAAGACTAGGAGTAATTAACTAAGTCTTGGTTTAAAACCCTAGCGCTGGCAGCACTGACGTTTCTGTGACGCGCGCGGCACGTGAGCCCGAAATGCCCTTCTCCAAACATCTCCGCAACAGTGCGAGCCTGGGGGCGCTATCGTCGTTCGCGACGATTTGTGTGCGCGTTTGTGTACGCAGATCGTGTTCGTGTGAGCGGCGTTCATGTTGGTGCGCCGCGCTGGTCGCTGTATCGCTGATTAATTAGGTTAGGTAATGTTAGAAGTTAGGTTGGATTAGGATAGGTACGGTTAGGTTAAAGGTTAGGTAAGGAGGTTAAGTTAGGTAAGGCTAGGTTAGGTTAGTCTAGGTAGTGTTTATTTTAGTGGTGGCGCTCGGAAGATAGCTTACATGAACGCAAAATCGTCGTGAACGACGATAGGGCAGCCTGGGGCAACGCCGTGGTGGTGATATCAGGCGATGGTGAGCCACTCACCAGCGCCTGGAACATTGTTGCGGGTCAAATGTTGCTCGTGCGTACGGGACATAAGAGTGTTTTTGAGTATACAGGCCTAGACCACAGGTATTATTGATATCCATCGGACTTTATATGTATCCCTGAAGCTGCAAATATATGGATAGCAGTGCCCTGAGTCTTCATTATCCACTGAAGTAACCGACAATACGGCAGTCCACGACATCCAACGAGATTTACGGTGACGAAAGTAATAGATTGAGCACCCGACTACGCGGAGGTACATGGTACCCGGCACATGGTACATCACAACGGCACAACTGGTACAACAGCGGTACGACACATCCATCTGATTTCACAATATTATAAACTAGCGGACCCGTGGAAATTTCACGGTTAATTGTTTTCACTTACATTAGTTTGACCAGAGGCAACGCTTCTAAATTAACCTACTCAATGTAAACTAATGTCCTCCTGTATACCGTTACGCAGTCCATCTACCTTACCCCTCGTCTAACCTCTCTTAGTACCCTGATTTCACCTGTGAATCATGCATTTGCTACGTTTTCAAAATTTTTGCACCTGTGTCTTGATAGTGGAGACATTAACCGTGGAATTTCCACGGGTCCCCCTGGTCTATAATATTATTCTCCTTAACAGTCCGTACGCCCGTTCATGTCTCTGCACGTTGCGCTTTTAGTATCAGATAGGGGAAAATTCAATTTGCAAGAAGCTATTTTCGCCGAAGGGAAATTCAACCATAGCTGTCTTCTTTTCGCTTCTTGAGAAAATTATCAGTCAGCTTCGAAGCAAAGATAGAAGATCATTTCCCTCGTATTACATCTAATGTATTTTTTTTTTTTTCATGCCATATTAAGTACACTTTGGTGGAGGTGGATCATGACATTCTTAATAGGGCAAAATGTGTAGCTAGGACACGATACGGCAGCACGAGCGGGTTGTGTTAGACATCTCGACTCATAAGTTTTTTTTGTGAATGTCCGATGCCTAAGGAAATACAACATCGGGAGGAAAGAGGTTCACGTTGCTGTTACTAAGGAATTTGTACGTCTGGTGTACTTTGTTGTACTTATAACTATCGCATCAGACAAATCAGAAAAATTATGAGCTACTGTTTCGAAGCTGGCCCCGCAATTGTGCGAAAAAAATGAAATGTGTAAGATAATGAAGGGCTAAATACTATCTAAATTGAGTGAAAAAGAGCAGAATAGACGTACAAATACATAGGAGAACAATGCGAGAAGTACCATCGTATTTTTATGTCTCTTACCTTATTTGACCTGAGGCAGTGCTTCTAATTTAACCCATCCAGTCTAAACTAATGTCCGCCACTTAACCAACCGTGTCTACCGTTACCCAGTCCGACTATTTTACAGTTTATACCTCGTGTAACCTCTTAGTATTCTGATTTAACCTGTGAATGTTGCATTTGTTCTGTCAGGAAAGAATTTGCATTTTTATGTTAAAAAAGATATAGAGGCACGACGAAACTGTTTACATTATATTCCTATGTATTTGCATGCATTTTCTAAGCTCTGTTTCACATAGTTTACCGATAGTTTAGCTTTTCATAATCTTGCACATTTCATTTTTTTTTTGTCGTTGTATCCGTTTTTTTTTTGTACTCTGACGGGACTCGTGTATATTAATCAGTAGCCCATTATTTTTCTGCTTTATGTAATGAGATAGCATTACAAGAAAGTTAAACTGACTCGGCCAATTTCTTCGGTCATAGGAGCGTAACCCTCTGTTCTCAAGATGTCATATAACTTCAAATATCGCATTGAATTAAAAAATACTTTCAGTTACCAGTTACCCTCCGTGGCGGTCGGTTGTGACGTGTACGGTGCTCCGCTGGAGTAGATAAAATAAGAAAGCTATAGATTTTTCTCGAAAGCAATAAACTAATTAAGTGTTGAGCAGTGTGCCAGCCTGGCTATAAACTCGTACGGACCGTGTGGACAGCGGGACCAGTGACCACACCGTAGCTCACGTAAGAGGGGAAGCGTAGACGTCAGTTATGAGAGGCAATAAAACACAGTTCAAGCCAGTGATTCTAAACTCAACTGATGATTTGGATCAAGAGCTTGAGCCACAAGAAACTCGTGGTATAAATGAGTGTACTTTGTGCCTGATATCAAAGCAAAGTAAAATGATTCAGTGTGTGCTGCGTGAAGAGAATAACTTCCATGCGTCGTGTCTTGCTTTGAACCAGAGCGGAAGGTACCATGCTCCTGTGTGCTCATCTGGGCATGGGTGCTCAGTTAATGAAAAATCCACTGAGATGAAACATTGGGTTTGTATCGTGAGTAGAGAACCTACAACAAATGCTACACCGAAAGCTTGCACAAAATGTGAATTTCTTTTCTGTGCTCCTTGTGCAAAATTACGTCCGGGCATGATAGACATGTTAAACAGAATTCCCAAAAGCTTCATGTGGAATTGTGAAAGATGCTTACAAGAATCAACACAAAACCGAAAATGCGCAGCATCTGATACAAAGGAATAAGTGGGTGAAAGCCTGAAAACTGCAGGAGAAGAACCATTTCAGAAATATGTGGAAACCAGCGATCATGATGAGAAAGAAATCAGTTATGAAATAGCACTGTGCAGAAACGAAGTAGCTCTGGAGGGGACTGGATATCCAAAAAACGAAAATAAACCTAGAATCTGCAAGTACTATGCCAAAAACCAATGTAAATATGGAATTTCAGGCAGAAGATGCGAATTTTTCCACCCAAAGAGGTGCCCTAGGTTCACAAAATATGGCAGACAAGGTTGCAACTCACAACGAAAATGCAATTTGTTTCATTATTGGTTGTGCCAAGAATCTTTCAGAAACTGCACGTGTTTTGATACCAAATGTCCTGAAATACATCTGAAAGGAACCATTCGAGCGGCTCCCACTGCCCATCATAGGCACACCCACGCTGAACGAGGGGAAAATTCGGGGAGAC
>LQNS02000231.1:9572301-9582821 GCA_001587735.2 Parhyale hawaiensis
TTCAGAAACTGCACGTGTTTTGATACCAAATGTCCTGAAATACATCTGAAAGGAACCATTCGAGCGGCTCCCACTGCCCATCATAGGCACACCCACGCTGAACGAGGGGAAAATTCGGGGAGACCATAGTAAAACTCAAATCGCATACAAACTCACGAGTACTGATAAAATAACCACCAGTACAATGTGGAAGGAGATATTACCACGATTGACCGTGATAAGAGTGTGTACAATCAAGATGTGAGGAGAGATTTACAAAACATGCAAAATTTTTTACGAACACTGTTCGAAAAAATCTCGTCCATGGCGACTTATATGCAAAAAATGCTGCATGGGGGGCCAAGAGCACCTTTGATTCCACCAAGAGTAGAAAATCCTACACAACTGTAGGGGTAGGATCCTGGAACAACTCATCAACTGAAAACGCAAACAGCCAAAAACAGAATAATCATCAGGAACTGAAACCAAATAAAGATGAAATATGTACTTAGCAAAATCCACGTTATAAACATACGAGGCTTGTTAACGAAAAATTGCAGAAAACATATGGTACTGCAGGATATAATAAATGATGCAGGTTCTAAACTGATTGCCGTTACTGAGACCCATCTAGATGATGCAGTCAACTATGCAGAAGTCAAAATAGAAAACTATAGATTGCATAGAAGTGAACACAAAGATAGGAAGTGTGGTGGTGTTGTATTATACGTACGAGATCACCTTGGTTCACATACAAAGCAAAAATTTTCTAATTGAATGTGTGATTGCATTATTTTTAATATTGAAAAAACTTAGCTTGATGTGCGTGGTGTGCTATCGACCGCCAAAATGTAACACAGAAAAATTTACCGAAATGTTGCAAGAGATCAACACACATTGCAAAGAAGTCCAGAGTAAGTATCAATTGTATGTAAATGGTGATTTCAACTTCCCTTTCTTAAAATGGCTAACGACAGACTTGCCAGATGAAACTGGAAGCTTCGTACTATCCAGAACATCAACGGTCACTAGAGATGAAAAAGATCAGGCTCTCTCTCTAGTGCACATGATGGAAGAATTTTCACTGACCCAAATGATCTCGTCACCTCTCGTTATCTCGAAGATCTTTTCTTCGTAGATAACGCACAACTGATTAAGAATATTGAAATCCATGATAGAACATTATCTGATCACTGGCTTGTTGAAATAACGACTCAGCTTGGCGAACGCGATTCCCATATACCGTACCGCAGAAAAATTCGCAAATAAACTCCATCTCCAGTCTACGGGACTTGAACGTACACGATAAAGGGATAACTTGGGACGGTTTGAATGCAGAACTGTAGTCAGTAAACTGGGACGTACTTCTAAATAACTCAATAGAAAGTGAAAGCACCAATGAGACATTCGAAATTATTTCATTAGAAAAGTGCATGAAGTACCTTAGCCCGGTAAATAGAAAATTTAATAAAAGTCGACACCAAAAATTCCGTAAAGACTACTTAAGAAACGAGCAAAAAGTATCAAATGCCAGCAATCGACGAAATTACTACAACGCAAATCCGAGTGCAAAAGGAAGATAGATGAGATAGAACGTCAGCTTGCAAAATCACACGATAAAGAAAAACAAGAAAAAGAAAAGAAAGTCATGGAAAAAATTAAAAGCTATAGCAAATATTTTTTTGCCGATGCATCGCACAATTCCGAGATAAAATAAAAAATCGGGCCGCTGGTGAATGATACAGGATCTTTTGTTGAGGATGACCATGAAATGAGCGAAATACTAAGCCGTCAATATCAAAAAGTCTTTAGTGACAACATTCTAAATCCTGAAATCCCAAGAATTGACTTAACTACAAACTACCTAACGGACTTCGAGTTCACAAAACTAAGCATTGAACTAGCCATTGATGAACTTAGCGGTAACAGTGCAGCGGGACCAGATGATGTGCTTGCAAAAATCCTTGAGATGTGCAAGCTAAGCATCTCTTACCCCTATACCTTTTGCGGCGGAAATCAATTGATGATAGAGAAATTCCACTCGCCTACAAGCACGCGATTATTTCACCTATTCCTAAAGCTGGAAATAGCTTGGATCCAGCGAACTATAGACCTGTCTCTCTAACTAGCCACGTAGTGAAGACGTTTGAAAGGGTCTTTAGGAAAGACCTTGTACATCATTTAGAAAGCAATAAGCTGCTTACATCAAATCAACATGGCTTTCGCCATAAACGTTAAACCACTTCGCAGCTGCTTGAGCATTATGACTCTATTCTCGACCTACTCTGCCAAGGCAAAAGTGTGGACGTAATATGTTTAGATTTTGCTAAAGCATTCGATAAAGTAGACCGTGGAATACTGCTACTCAAACTCTTCAACAGGGGCATCCGTGGAAAATGTCTTAGATGGATCGAAGCTTTTCTGAAAAACCGAACCCAAAGTGTAATTATACATAATAGAGTGTCTAAACGACAGCCGGTACTCAGTGGAGTCCAACAAGGCACCGTGATTGGTCAAATACTCTTCCTTATCATGATAAATGATATGGGGCACCAATGCAAGTTTACCGTTCCCTCATCGTTCACTGGTGACGCACAGATATTAGCAGCGGTACAATCAACGGCGGACGTACGGAATGTGCAACTGGACCTAACCAACATCTTTCACTGGACGTCGGTTAACAACATGACCTTCAACGAATCCAAATTTGAACTTTTACGATACGAAAAAAAACTTCTCCCTTACTGAATCCACGTCCTAAACGACGAGAGATGGGAGCGAAATCAAGAGAAAGCAAATTTTAAGGGATCTTGGGGTGACAATTCAAGATAATGCCACTTTTGAAGATCATGTAGCTCGAGTTGTTACTGTAGGCAAGAAGTGGAGCGGATGTGTGCTTCAAACTTTCTCTTCACGAGAGGCAGACACAATGCTCACGTTATGGAAACAACTGATACTGCCAAGGATTGAATACGATCATATATATTTTGAAAATTCTAGAAGGAATTACTGTCAAAGTCAATGGGCGAATCCAGGCCAGACACTCAAACCGTATTGGTCGCATTTGTGAGGTGCACATTCCTATCAAAACTGGTGGCGATGCGATAGCCACTAAGTATTTTAATAGTTTCAGAGTCCGAGGGGCGAGATTGTTCAACAAAATGCCTCGTCACATTCGAAATGTCACCGGTACAGAGACTGCGAAATTTAAACACTTACTTGATGCATGCTTACTGAACGTGCCAGATAACCCTGCTGTAAGCTGCTACGTGAACTGTGGGGATAACTCGCTGTTAGCCACCCTGCTCGTTACGGACTGCAGCATCACCTCTGCACAAGATGGACGGCGTGTGTAACGTCGCCTGGACCTCGTCCGAAGTATCATCAAAGGTATCAAAGGTAAGGTATGTCGAAAAGTCCAACACTACCCGCTCGTGCTCTCGGACCGGATCCTAACTGGCCCTATTAAGAATGTCATCCGCCTCCGGCAAAGTGAACATAGCATGGAGTGTAAAAATACGAAAAAAGGTAGATAGGCTACGCAAGCGAAATGATCTTTAATGTCTTTGCTTCGAAACTACCTGAATTTTTTTCAAGAAGTGAAAAGAACACAGCTATGGACTATGGTTGAACTTCCTTCCACAACAATCAAAGCTTCTTGTAAGTGAATTTTCCCCCAAGTAGCTAATAGTAAACAGCGTGAAGTGCAGACACATGGAAAGACACTGTCGATTTGTTTTTTCTTTATAATGCTTGATATTATCTTTTGTTTATGTGACTATTTTCTACTTTTTTTTGCGCGCCTGATAGTTCACTATCCGGATCTGGAGGAGAACTCTGGTCTTTGTGGTTCTGGTTCTCGCCCCTGCCACATCTTGTGTGCCAACGTTCGGGATCTCTATGGTAATTTGGCTGAGCTCTCGGTCGCCTCTTCCAATTATGATCTGGTGCTGTGCTCGGAGACGCTAATCTGAAGCCATCATCATGTTAATGAGTTGATGATCTCTAACTTTGAGAAACCGGTGCTGCGGTCGCGAGAATGGTACCCTGGATTTAGAGGTCTGACTACTTACGTTCGAAAGGGTGTTGTTATGTCTAGGCAGAGTGAATATGAGTGTTCATGCTGTGAGCTGATGGTGCTTCGAGTCTGTAGCTCATTCAGGAACTTTTATTTAATTTCAGTGTATCGTAGCCCGTCTGCTGATGACAGGGTCTTTGATTGTCTCTTAGATGCAATGGCTAGGATTCAGTCCTGAGATAAGTCATCTGTTTTTGTCATTATGAGCGATTTTAATTGTCTCCATGTGGAATGGTTGGGTTCTGGGAGGACCGATTGCCATGGCCATGCAGCCTTCGATTTTGCGACTGTCTCTGGTCGTGAGCAGTTGGTTGAGGGTCCCACCCATTTGATGGGAGGTGTTTTTGACCTCCTGATGGCTGACGTTCCAGCCAGTACAGGCATCATCAGTCACTCTCCGAAGAAAAAGAGGAAACATACCCGATGGATCAGTGCCCCATAGGGGTGGAGGCCAAGAAGAAGGCGGTGCAACTCAGAAGATCTGAAAGCAAAACCAGAAAACCTCGGTTGAGGGTCGCACGCTAAAGGAATGAGCACCCGGTCCTGGTTCTACTTCTCATCAAAGTAGCGCAACAAAAGATCCGCCTTGGCAACAGGGTCCGCAACAAGATCACCGCCAGCACCAATTAATGGGGGACAGAAGAGCTTACACCAAGCACGGCGCTCTTCAAAGTGGACCACGCCGGTTAGTAACGCCAGCAGACAGGTATTCTTGCGATATAACAGTGAAGCAGACCGTTCTTGCAGAAAGTACTGGTAGCCACCATTGCAACGAGTTGTTTTTTTTTCTCCCTCATTTCAGCGAGACAATTCGCCATGTCGGGATAATGAAACACGTGTAAACTGTCAGCTATACTGTATATATATGAGAAAAGGCACTGAAACTTACATGTTCGTATACCAAACAACAAAAAACTTATAATAAATTCAAAAATCACAATGTATTCATGCCTATCGAAAAGCATTTGTGTAGAACGGTTTTTGCAACTAATAGTCAATTGTGTGATTTCTGCAGTTGATATACTGTGCTCCGGCCAATGATTAGTAATTACCTCCGCCAAGGAGGTTATGTTTTCGTCGTGTTTGTCTGTCTGACTGTCACCAAAATAACTCAAAATGTTATGAACCGGTTTGGACGGAATTTACAGGGATTGTTAGGTATGTTAGGAGGAACAGATTATTAACTTTTAGTGAAGATATGTTCATTCGTTTGTTTGTTTGTCTGCCTCATTTTTCTCAATGCCATAACTCAAAAAGTTATGGATTGATTTTCATGAAATTAACATGAGTTGTTAGGTATATAACAAAGAGTTAATGACCAAATTTTTGTAATGATCCGTTTGTTCGTTCGTTTGTCATTGATTTTAATTTCATGCTTGTTAGCACAATAACTAAAAAAAATGAATGAATCTTTATGAAATTTATAGGGGTTGTTAGTAATGTTAAAAGACATAAATGAGAAAATTTCGGTGCAGATCGGTTTGTTTGATTGTATGTTTGACTCATGTTTGTCATAACGTTTGTTAGCAGAATAACTCAAAAAGTTATGAACGGATCTCCAAGAAAATTGCACAAGCTGTTACCATCAAAAGGCACAAAGGATTAGATTTTGGAGTTTATACAAATTAAATTACGGTTTCAGAGCCAATTTGAATTTTTTGCTACCGTTGCCTCGCTTAGCGGAGGTAGGCGCTGTCAGAAAGCTCTAGTTTCGATCTAGGTTCATGCAAATTGGCAGAATTAGGTCCTATTTTTCTGATAATCTCCAACTTGTTCAAACTTTTTTGGTAAAGGTTAAGTCAATTTGACCACATCCACTACAGGGAAATCCGCATACACAGGCCAACTGGCCCCAGAGTGTACGGCTGCAAGTGGCCACAGATCGTAAAGAGCTACTGTGCCAGCGACGGAAGACTCTACGGCGACGACTTGCGCCTGAAACTTATGTTCAATCGTACCAGGAAGTATTTAGAAGTTCCGTCAATAAGCGGATTCTTTTCTGTAACAAAGAACTCTGGTAGAATACAGATTCTGGAATTTGATTCTGTTCTTTGTGGTTCTTTAGAAAAAGCAAGGTGCCTGGGCTGGATTCGAACCAACGCCTTTGACAATTGAAGTTTGGTGGTAGCGCCCCAGCCAATCGAGTTATCAAAGCTTTGCCTACTCAGTGGTCAAAAGGGGGTCTTGAGTATCCAGCACACCATTTTGTTTGCAAAGTGCACACTTGTTTCATTTGTATCGTTTGTGAATAATTCGTTGACACCTAACTGTCTATACAATATTTATATGTCTTTTAGGGACATGTATGCGTGATTTGTGCTGATTGTTAAACTATATGAGTACCCGAGATCTGTGAGTGAATATTTTCGGAAAACCTTACGTCTACGCTTTTGTTTACTAAACCAGAACGTTTACATTTTCATGAGGAGACTCTTACACCATATGGTGATGATCCCAAAAATTTTCTTTAATATTTAGTATATATAGATACGCACATATCTGAGAGGTGCCCAAGTAAACTAACAATAGTAACACATCATTACTCCCGCCAAGGATGTTATGTTTTGTAGTGTTTGTTTGTCACCAAGATAACTCAAAAAGTTGAGAACGGATCGTTACGAAATTTACATGGATTGTTAGGCATGTTAACAGCAACAGATGATTAACTTTTGGTGAAAATCCGTTTAGCTGTTGGTCTGCCTATTTTTTTTTTCTTAATGTCATAATTCAGAGTTACGGACGGATTTTCATGAAATTGACAGTAGTTGTTTAGTATATTACGAAAAGTAAATGACAAAAATTTTGTGATGATCTGTATGTTCTTCATTTATCGCTGTTTGATTTTATGCTTGTTAACACAATAACTAAAAAGTTATGGAAGGGTATTATGAAATTTACAGGACTTGTAAGTAATGCTAAAAGACGTAAGTGATTAACTTTTGGTGATGATAGGTTGGTCCGTTTGACTTATGCTTGTCATGTTTGTTAGCAGCACAGCTCAAAAAGTTATGAACGGATCTTCACGAAAACTGCAGAAGCTGTTGATACTATTAGAACGCACAAATAATAAGATGTTGGTGCTGATACAAAGAAAATCATGGTTTTAGAACCAATTTGAATTTTTCCTTACCGTTGCCTTGCTTGGCGGAGGTATGCGCTCTCAGAGTGCTCTCTAGTTGGTATTTTAACACATTCTCCAACAGTGAATTGCACGGGAAGTCCAAGCAAATTGGATAAACACGCTAATATAGAACTTCTGGTCATGGGATCTGACGGAGACCAAGATAAATTCTGGTAATTAGCCCATCAACAAACACATCCCAGTGATACTACACAAACAATGCATTAATCTCCGTAATAGTATAAAACGTTATATTAACGCATGTGAACAGTGTGAAGCACATGCTCTTCCAGCGAAACGACAGAGACTTTTGGCGGATTTTCTAAACGGAGAAAACTACACACTTTTCTAGTTTCTACCAGTTGAAACGCTGATTTTTTTTTACAGTGTAGAGCCAGTACCCTCCACTAAAACATTGGGCACCCGCAACAGCATGAGGGCATCGAATGGTATATACGTGAAGAGCCAGGACTCGCCTGCCTGGTAGACTCAAACTTATGACCTCCACCCCCTCCCCAGTGTCTCCAGCCTCCTACTATAGTGTGTCTTACAAGAATGAAAACGCTCAACTCTCAACAGCTCTGAATTGAGGTCTCCTGGCTGATGGTTATTCATATAGGTTAATCTTTCTTTGATTCAACCATTCGGTTACCACTTCAGCTTTGTTTTTCGGATGAGAGGGCCTACTTCAGACGCAGGAAAGTAACCCGCTAACATCGCTGTACAGTATAAATATTTCCCAGGAAGTTAGCTTCTCCACGTTTCCTCCGAACATCTTCACATCAGTGTTGCCGTACTTCTTAAATTTTCATCTGACCACAAAACCTAGTTATAAAATTTGTTGTCTTGATCCGCAACCTCCCTAGCTAACTATAGGCACGATCTATTGAGCGCCAAAATAACACCTTCGAGGTTTGTCTTGTCCGAAACATCAGACAGGGGAGCTATAGCTTCGACCTAATGAATTGAGTGTCTGGCATTGGCCCCAAATTGGTTACCTTTGAGACTTATAGGAATTCAATCTTGTTCCAAGAAGTTGGTTGCCACTGTTTCGATTAAAAGTTGCACAGCCGAAGCGCTTATCTGCAATTTCGTAGAAGTTAAACTTTGACGGCTCAATTTCAGTGCTTAGGCCACGTCTACGCGGTCCATTTTTTCGTCGAAGTTAGTGATTTTTGTTAGCTAGCAGTGCTGGAAATCTTTGAGCACGATCACGCGTAGTTTGTCAAACAAAAAGTTATTAGTTAATTATATTTCGCTCAGTACATATAAGTATCTGTGTTAATTACATTATTTAGTAATTAAAGCATCATTTTTTATTTAAATTAACCCGCAAAGCGAATTTTGATTATGTTTGATTTGAATTTCTGTACAGCGGGAAGCATTTGGCTAATATATGGTGCCAATTAGTAATAACTGTAGCAGATTCCTCAAGTTACGTCTGTACCCTCTTTTTTTATTAGTAAAAGCTACAATGGAGCAAGAGTTACGTTTTAATGGAAGAAACGGATGTACACAGTGTGAATTGCAATGCAAATTAAAGAAATTTATCAATAAAATTTGAGAAATTATTGTTCTATCGTTTACATTTCTGCATTTGGGGGGATGCCAGTGAGTGAATTTTAGCGATACTTTTCGATAGTATATATAAAGTTTTACTCGCCAATCAGCATCTACAACTAAAATAAATATTTGGCCGATAAAGTGAGGGGGAAATCTCGATTAATGGCAATGGATTTAGTCAAGTGGTAAGTAGCTACTTGTAACTTGACTAACTGCTTAGCAAAACTCGTTCGCACTATATTATATTTGAAGTGTGTGCAATGCATTGGTGGCTACTCCCTGCTGACTTGCCTGAAAAATAGAACAGAATGAATTGAAAATTTAGTCCAGTAGATTAGTAACTGACTAAAATCTTACTGTTCGGCACTTAATTACTACTTACCACTTCGCTAAATACTATTCCAAGTGCGAACAAGGCTTCAGTTCAAAACAATCTGCAAGTATTTCGCTATTACCCTAGAATACACTTTAAAAAAAATTCGTAAATTTCACTGAATTTCTCGGCACAATTGCTGCCAGTGATTTTTCCCTGAAATTTACGGAATTCCGTAATTTTTCGTAACTTGTCCAGAAGTCGGGAAGAAAGCAGGCTTGGTGCCTGCTTTCTTCCCAGACAGTTAGAAAAATTACGGAATTCCGTAAATTTGTCGGGAAGATCACTGGCAACAATAACGCCGAGAAATTCTGTAATATTTGCGATTTTTTTTACAGTGTTGAACGAGGTGGACTGGCCTATGCTGAACGATAAAATACGAGCAACCCCCTGGGACCAGGAGATGGAGGAGAGGTCAGTGTGTGATAAGTATGGTTTTATTAGATCTAAGCTCTTGGAGATCTGTGAGGAGTGTGTCCCGGTGAAAAGAGAAAAAGCCTCTGATATGCCTCGCAGTAAGATACTGTGGCGAAGGAGGACCAAGTTGAACAAGAGACTGAAAAGAGCTTTAAGTCATAGAGTGAAGTCTCGGCTGTCGACAAGGATATTGGAGATAGAGAGGGACCTTCTCCTGTCAATAGAGGTGGAGCGAAGTGATGACGAGTTGAGGGCAGTTAGGGCCATCAGAAGAAATCCTAAATACTTCTTTGCCTACGTCCGCGGGAAAATGCTCTCAAGACCACTATTGGCCCTTTGGAACAAAACGGGGAAATGGTCGCCGATCCGAGAGAAATAGCGGATGTACTACAAAGCCAGTTCGTTTCCGTGTCATCCTGAGGGTCATGAATCTCGTGGGCGCATGAAGCCGATTTTCAAGTGGAACTCAGCAGCGTGGAAGTTACGAAGACGAGAATTGAGGAAGCCATTGGTGAGCTGTCGGCGACGTCGGCTGCGGGACCTGACGGAATACCAGCAGTTCTACCCCGTGAGTGTCGGTCGACGCTGTCGCTGCCCCTATCCATTTTACGGAAGACTTCCCTAACTAGTGGAAATATCCCCGATGAGTTGTAATTAGGCAAAAATACCCCTGTTTATAAGGGAGAGCTAAGGGCGCAGCAGGGAATTACCGACCAATACCGCTAACCTCCCATGTTGTTAAAATAATGGAGAGACTGGTGTGTCGCGTACTCGTGACTACCTGGAAGCGAATTTTTTTTCCTAAACCTTTCAGCAAGTACAGTCTCAAGGCAGCCAATGGCGTGGCAGGTCACAGGCCACAGTAGGAGGGGCGGAGGGTGATGCTCAGTGATGGTGTTGCACTCTGATGCATACTCTGAAAACACTATGTAAATAGACTATTTACGTGCCGTGAAGTTTATTTTCATAAATAATAGGCATCTATTAAG
>LQNS02000231.1:9589881-9601656 GCA_001587735.2 Parhyale hawaiensis
ACGCTAATGAGGGGTCGCATTAATAAGCGTAGAAGAAACTTGGGCGAAAACATTAAATTAAACTTACCTAATGCTAAAATCCACTAATTAAATAATTATTTTATAACATTCTATCTAAAAAATTGTTTTTGAATGTTTATTTTCAAATACAAGTTGAAATTTAAATGTGTTTATCATTAATACCTGTTGATGCTCTCGTGGGACTGATGACAAAAAAGTGGTAAACACCTTCCCTGTTATATAGTTATGTGTTCCATATTACTGAGTTCTGTTGTTATAGCGTACAACCTCTTCCTATAGAAATTGCGCTTATTAGGCTATCAATAAAATATAAAAGCCTAGTTAGTTTTTCAGTGCTTTAGGAGTTAAAATCTATGAATCGCTACCAAGAGTAAATGATTACTCAGGTACGATGGCAACACTGTGTAATGCTATTCATACAGTGCACCTACCATCATGCATTGTGACTTTTGGCGTTGGCTGTAGATACCTTATATTTAGTTTACCCTAAATAATTTTATTGCTTAACTATATACTATACATGGTATATAATAAATGAGTTGATCTGAATCTTTGAGTATCACAGTTTTTAAAATTATATTTCCAATATGATCTTAAACTTATGTAGTCCTACTAGTTCCCATGAAAAGTAACCTATAATTTTTGCTTGTTAGCACAATAAATCAAAGTTATCAATGAATCTTTATGAAATTTATGAGAGTTGTTAGCAATGTGAAGACATGAATGAGAAAATTTTGGAGATGATAGGTTGATTGATCTATTTCTGAGTATGACTGGTAATTGTCAGAACGTTTGTAAGCAGCTTAACTAAAAAAAACTAAAGCACTCTGCGAGCGCACGCCTCCGACAACCAAGGCAACGGTAACGAAATTTTCAAATTGGTTGGGAGCTAATGATTTTCTTTGTATGAACACCAAAATCTAATCATTTGTGCATTCTAAAAGTTTCAGTAATTATTTTGTAGATCCCTTCATAGTTTTTGAGTTATACTGTTCAACAGACATTCTGACAAACATTAGTCAAACACACAAATCAATCGATCATCACCAAAATTTAAACATTATTTGTCTTTGAACATCACTAACAACTCCAGTAACTTCCATAAAGATTCATTCATAACTTTTTAGTTATTTTGCTAACAGACATTAAATTATAAACAGTGACAATTAAGCCAGCGAGCGAACAAACAGATCATCACAAAAATTCAGTCATTAACTGTTCGTGATATACCTAACAACTCATGTAAATTTCATAAAAATCCGTCCACAACTTTTCGAGTTATGGCAGTGAAAAAATGAAGCACGCGAACGAACAAACGAACGAATGAAGCGGATCGTCACCAAAAGTTAATAATTTATTCCTCCTAGCATACCTAACAATCCCTGTAAATTTTGTCAAAATCCGTCTATATCTTTTTGAGTTATCTTAATGACAAAATGACAAAGAAACCCGTCGAAAATATAACCTCCTTTGCGGAAATAAGTATGAACAGATCTTCAAGAAAAATAGTGAATGAACAGATTTTCAAGAAAATTAGTGAAACTGTTAATACTGTTGAAAGCCACATAGGACAAGATTCGGGTGTTGATGCGAAGAAAATCATATCTCAGAGCCAATTTGAATTTTTCATTGACGTTGCCTTGCTTGCACGGGTAGGCGCTCAGAGTGCTTCAGTTTTTTTTACTGTTGCGAACACATGTACGCAATTTTGTTAGTCTTTCCTGTTGTCTATTACGGAGAGTGTAAACATTCATTACCGTGGTATTAGTTTTTTTTTAAGTTAACTTGAAGAAAGCGGTAATATCAGGGTCGAATTCTTTTTTTCCACACTGCATGTCTACAGCTAAATAGCCCTATAAATTGTGGGGCTCACTGTGGGGTAATTTTTTTCGTATCAGGTTATATTCTTTTAAAACAAGTTTTTTTTTGCACCTTATTGTATTTGCATGAGAAACAAGAAGCTCTGCAGCTCATTCACTACTGAAGGTCGCCGACTTCTGTCCAGCGCATCTCAACTCTTTTTTTTTTTTTCAAAAGTGTAGATTTTAGGCGATAAAAAGTGTATTTACTCGTCAACGCTTATCGTTCCCGAAACAAAACTCTGCACAGCTAGAACTAAGCGGAAACCAACTGCTTCTGAAAGTATGAAACACAACTTGCATCCAAACATACGGTCGCTAGCGTAAGTTTTGATGCCTCAGCATGCAGACGGCAGGATATACATAACTGCACGGAGTATTCAGCAGTCCTTGGTCGTACCATCCGTAGATAGCACAAGGACCTGGCTCCATCCTCGGTTCACCATCTGCCCAGTCACCGCTGCTATCAGCCCCAGGGCTCCTGCCGCTGTGCAGCCACCGCCAAGTACCGTGCTCTTGCTGAACTCCCACCCAGTGGAAATATGCTGCGACGCAAACTTAGGTTAGATGATAACAGTGAAGTATATCAGGTGGTAATTATAGTGATACGGGCACAAAAAGTAGTAAGAAGCTGATTAACAAGTAGCTTTTTTTCGCTGAAGACCTCAACGTGCTGCCCCATCTATATATGATGTCGGGCATTGCATTCAAGTGAGAAAAATAGATTATTTTATGGGTATTATTAGATCTGGATCATACACAGTACATTATTTTCATGGTGGTACAAGGTAATGGAAATGTTGAATGTTGCACCATCACTCGCCCATAACTGTCTCACACGACATTGTGGTGACTGCTCTAAGTTCCGACACCCCTATGTTCCGACACCTCTATGTTCCGACACCCCTATGTTCCGACACCCTTATGTTCAGGTTACTGGTATCGGAATATAGAGCTGTAATCGACATTGTTTGGGGGCTGTTTCTCAACATGCTCTCTTTTGCCCATGTACTCTCGCAAGTCTGGCTCCGCAACCGTCCGCGACTGTGCTTAGCGAGTCTAGGGCAAATGCTTCCAGCGGACAACACCTCTTCATGTCGGTGTCGCTTCATGGCATGTTCAATAAATTTAATGTAATGGGGCATTGCATTAGCTATATTCTAAAAAATCAATCTATTGAAAACAACCAATAAAGTAAATACATTTGAAAAGAGACCTTTTGGAACGTAGCATAGAATACCCAACTTAATCAAACCGAGCCTGATTCAACCAACCCTAACATAAGTGCCTAACCTAACCTTACTCTAAATACTCAACAGAACCCAACATTTTATTTTAAAAATGTTAATTTTGTTACACATATAAATTCAGAGAAGCTACTTATGATATGCGCATTCGTTGGCAAGCGGAGGTAAAATAATTGAAACACTTCAACTTGCTGGCAGTGGCTTAAGGCATTATTACACAGGCTTGAAGCCTCATCCATGAGCGGACCCAAGTTACCTGAATTTAGATGGTGGCCTCATTTCCTTACAAAAGAACTAAAGGAAAATTAGCTTGATGATGCTCAATTTCCACATCATGGACCCAGCGTATATATAGTTTGGATAAAAGTAAACATCAAGAGCAACAACTTACATCAAAGTTGGTAGAATGAATCAGCTTAGAAGAGGACCACATTTGGCAGAGCAATCATTTACACGAACGCAAGAAAACTACAATTTATGTTAAATATTACCAGCAATTCCGCGAACTTTTTGATTCCCCTCGTACACGCGTTTATTACAATCAAATTAAATGAATACGTTCGGGTACAAAGTTACAACCATGCCGACACTACTTTCCACAACTGTGAATTCCTCCAGCACTCATGAATTTAGTGCCCAACTTTGAAGGTCGCTTTCTTCCATCTAGTGTCGCATCCCATTTAACTTGTCTCAGAACTCCTACGGCTATGTTGGAACAAATCATACTTGCACCATCATTGTCTTGGCTGTTTTTTTTTTTTTAAACATCTAACCTTTTCATCGCGACATAACGGCATAGAAGAATTGAGCGAAAGTCTTTGCTTCGCTACAGTAGCGGTTTAGTTTCCGGTAAACACCAACTTTCTGACCTTTTGACTACTCACCGGAACCGTCAGCCAGTAAGTTCTCCTACAACCGGTTCAACAGGAGGCTCAGTTGGCTCATCTACAGCCGTGGTTCGCTGTTCGTCTTGACTGCCCGGAGTGTTATTCACTTCACGAAGAGCCAGAGCATCTGTGTGGGTCGCCCCCACAAGGACTTGCCGCTTGACCAGGTCTCTTGAGCGACTCCGGCTATTGGTGGGAAATAAACCCATCAG
This sequence comes from Parhyale hawaiensis, assembly GCA_001587735.2. Classification (NCBI taxonomy): domain Eukaryota; kingdom Metazoa; phylum Arthropoda; class Malacostraca; order Amphipoda; family Hyalidae; genus Parhyale; species Parhyale hawaiensis. Next base: position 9,594,108 of record LQNS02000231.1, read on the forward strand.
AAACGCAATTATTGCGAGCATTATCAGAGGGAATTCGGGTATTTGGAAATATGGTTATGACGAAAGGCAAAAAATGGACTTGGAAACTTCATTTTCGAGTGTTTGAGAAGTACCCAGAAATTGTTAAATCATTGTTTAACACTCTACCTAGTATTGCCCGTGGCTGGTGACACAAAAGTTGAATGTTGTTTAATCTTCAACGCAATTTAATTTATTAAAAGCGTCAATACATTTTCCTTACGTATAGCTTGAAACGACGGGGGTCAAATCCTTTCAAACATATTGGAAACATAGAAAACGGTGGAAGAACTAAGTGCAAATAACTTTCTAAGACGATGTCTGTATACGACGACTAAAAGAGATCCAAAATGGCGGGGGATGAATGGCATGGTGAAGGGCGGGGGCTAGAGGCGCGCAAGGGTCAGAACTGCATTCAGGTAATTATCCTTAGGTATTGATCATTTGGGCCCCCTTCCTGATACCATCATTGGCTGACTAAACTAGCAACAGGGTTCAGTCGATGAAACCCATCGCGTTTGATCGAATATTGCGAATTCTGACACTTTTTGATTGCTTCCTGGGCTATATGAAGTACCAATAACGAGCAGAAATAGGAGACAGCTTGGTGCGTGGTTTATATTCGTGGACTGTTGTGCAACTCAAAATGAAAGTCTAGAATTTTAGTATAAACTAGGAATTATCACAACACAAGGACATAAAACTTTACATCTTTCATTATACTTTCTAATTAAAAATATATAATACTTATCAAAATCAGGTTGTTTTAACAGCATCGGGCAGTGTTAACGAACAGAAAAGAAGAAAGACAATGATGGGTCCCCTGAAGATTAATAATATTAAAAACACTTACTGACAACCTTCGGTCCCACGGCGCTGCAATTTATCTTGACTCCTTCACAAAAGAAGTCCTCATACTTTTCGCCGATGTATGCTAAAGACCCATCAGGTTTACTACAATCTGAAACAAACAGATCGATATTAATGTTAGTTACTCCTATGAGCAATAAATAATACAAATCATAAGCATAACTGCACTCATCATCTACTTGCGATTAGTCTTCACATACATATTATTTTATTACCTCTAGCAAGGAGCTTATGTTTCTGTCGAGTTTCTGTGTTTGTTTGTCACCAAGCTAACTTGATAAGTTACGGACGAAGCTATACCATATTCAAAAAAATATTGTAAAAATTGTTACACATATCAAAAGCACAAACGACCTCACTTTAGAGATGATTGGTTCGTCCGTTCGTTTGGTAAAATCATCCCAGAAACGTGTGACACATTGTGCGAAGATTTGCGGAAATACATACAGTTATTTAACAACTTGAAAATGATAAATATATAAAAAAAAACAATTTTCATGATGATATAATGATGTTGCACAGTTACATACTGCTGTATCTCAAAATGAACTGGTGACTGTGCAGTCCAAAGCGACCCCACACACGCGCAGTTCCGATACGCTTGTCAGTTAAAACTTTTAAAAATTCTATTTGTCTCAGTTAAACTGTACAGGCTTGTTGAACTGAGACTAATGTCCACAAACACGGCAGTTAAAGCTGACAGGTTCCGGTACTTTTTGGCATCGATGTCTGAGCGCCAAATTTTTGGCGCCATCATTTTTTTTTGGCGCTGATTGAAATTGAAACAGGACATATGGACTAGATGAAATTACTATAAAACCAGTTATTTTAGATTAATGTCTAAAAACTTACTGTAAATTGAAATAGTCTCACGATACGTAAAATGTGCTTTCTAAACTATCACATACTGAAAAAGGTAACACCAACACTATACTGCAATGAATAAAGTTAGTTATTTAAGGCATCTGATCACAATCAGCTAAGCCACGCAAATATTCCAACGGCTCTTTTTCTAACCCAACAATACCTAACCTAACCATGCCTAACATAACTATACCTAACCCTACCATACCAAACCTAACCATACCTGACTCAACATTACCTAACTCAACATTACTTTACCTTACCTAACCTAAGTATTGGGCGCCAAAATATCCGGCGCGGTATATTTTTTGCTATTACCCCCACTGAATATCAGTATTTTTGTGAACATTTTTAGGTAATATAAGGCATGCTAAGACTTTTTTCTGGAAAAAACGTTTTCGTCGGAAATGCTTAGTTTTCGAAACATTTGACTTTAAAATTCCCATTATTTTTCTAAGGAGAAAATAGCCGGTCGGCGTCATTATAGGCTTGCTAGCGACCCCTTAGGAACCAAACCGAACCTTTTTAGACTAACTTAACCTTACCCAACCCAACATAACCTTATTCTATCAAAACTAACCTAAAAAGCCTGTATAAAAAGAGGTTTTCAAAACCATTACTCTGCCAGTGTGGTTATATTCCAGAATAATATCTCGAAAACTAAGCCTTTCCGACGAAATTGTTTTCGTGATTAATGTCTTAGAATGCCCTGTACCTAAATATGTCAACTAAAATACTGGACCTGAGTGGGAGTAATACTAAAAAATAATTTCTGCGCCTAAACATTGGCGCCAGAAAAATAGTGCCCCAAAATTCGGCGCCATAAAGTCCTTTCCGGACAGTTATGACTGCACAGGCCAAACTGTAAGTTTTAACTGCATGTGTGTGGCCGGTTCATGTCGTTTTTTCGAGAAATGATAGATAAAACAAGTTAGTGATTTATTGTTATTTATTTTCTATCTAATTGTTAAGAGACTTGTTTTTGAGTTCTTAAGTCTATTTTCAAAGTTTCTTCACAAAATTACTGAAACTAATAAAATTATGTTCACTAGCACACGTTTATATTTCATGGGGCACATTTGAAACGAAACGATTAGAAAAAATTCAGTAAGCTTTTTTTGTGAATTAAATGCAAAAAAGTGTGCTTAAAATGAAAATCAAGTTTCTTAACAAATAGATATGAAATAAATAACTTTAAAGAACCATAACTTTTTTTTCTTTTTCATATGTCGAAAATATGACAATTGGAAAGAGCATACAAACTGCATTACAAAAGTGTATGCTAGTTTCATTCTGGTGGCGGAAGTCAAACCAAGAAGATCTTCATCTGTAACGAATTACCTGATGAATAGTCGAGGCACTCATATCCATTGACTCTGTCGAGATTTTCGCGGCAAAAGTATTGGTCTCCACCACACGCCGCCTCCACATCGTTACAGGGGGAGCTGACACCGCACTCCTGTGTGGGTTCGCAATCTTCTCTACACGAGTATCCCTTCTCTGTAGTGTCATCTTCACAAATTTCTCCAGGGCTACAAACGCTGTTGTATCCACAACCCTTGGGCGAGACGCACGCTTTACCTAAAGTTATGTTGCAGTATTCATTTGCATAGAACTCAAAGAATTCATACATTTGAGTGCCATGAAGTGTACTGTTGACGCCATTGTTAGACACAATTATAGAACTGAACCAGTCTTCCTTAAATAACAAAGAGATTGGCCTAAGTTCACGGCCAATTGCGGCAGGGTTAAGTCTAGCTTGTCTGGCCCATTCATTCGCTTTAGGGGCTGGAGGAACTCCGAGTACCCAGTACTTATCGTTTCTCAAGCCCAACTCGGTGAAAATGCTGCCATTTGTACCAGCAGTTGCACAACTATCGTTCCATGACCTGTGGGACGAGGAAGCCAGAGCAAGAGAAGCCTCCTGAGAAACGGCAGAATTAAATTCTCGTGCAACGTAGTTATTGCGCTCATGCTCTTGCTCCTCACGTTCAGCTCTGTCGGCGAAATATTTCTCGAAAACCAAGACCGCTCCAAAATCAGCTCTTGTTTGGTAGTGAGTTCCAAATTCATCTACAAAGTTATGGAATAACAATTTACTGCTTTCAGAACGAGGATTTTTCGCAGCTTCATTTATTTTATGCAAAATATTCAAAAAAATTTCCGTAAAGACAGGTTTCACTGAAGAAATCATAGATACCTTATCGGTGACACACATGATGCTTTTTTGAACGACTTCACCATTTGACCTCTTGAAAAATTCCTGAACTTTCCTTTCCTCTTCCGAAGCCGTGTTTGCAAAGCCCACCGATTCCACAAAATTTTTTGTCCATTCTGAGATTCCTGCATCAGATGCAACTTTCAAAGAATTCATTTTCTGCGCGTAGTATGATTGATAGTTTGTTAACCACGAACTGTGGGCCTCACTGATACCAATTCCGCCACAAGGCAACTCTATATGTGGTGTGTCTACATAATCGTTAATCACCACATTATATGGATCAGCGTGGTACATCGGCTGGAAAATTTGCTTCCTGAGGCCTGGGTCGGTCGGAGCAAGTGGGTTGGATTTGACTGGGTCAACACCAGATGCTGCCTCGATAAGAATGCGTTGCATAACACGGTCCGCTAAATAGTTTGTTGGCTGAACCTCACATACGCACTGTTGTCCACATGCTTGTTGCAGGACAGCAAAAAGGGTCAAGAGCTTCAACACAGTCACCAGCAGCTCCATTCTGCGAAGAAATAACCAAATTAATCTATGCTGTTGCTATTATTGAAACTCAGGCCCAGTGGAAGGCTAAATATTTACGTTCATTATGCTGTTCAACATGGTATTTTCAGCTAAGATGGCGTGCATACACTGATAATCAGAGGTCAACATTACATAGTTCTTACGGAGAAAGGAATGGCGTGAGTACAAGTACCTAATCATGCCCAAGTTTGAAATCGATCGACTTTGTGAAATATTTAATTCCGAGAAGTTCCTAGTTTTAAGATACCCTAATTTTGAAGTGGTTGTTACCCAGACGCCCGGAAAGCAGCATCGTCAAACCTAAGATTCTAACTGTGTAAATGCGCGTTAGGTTGGGAAAAGTACGATAAATTAGGGAGATGGGAATGGGAACATGTGACGCAGTCGTTTGGAAGTCATCATACCAACAAAGTTTTATCAAAATTCTGCAATGACCGAAGAAAATGACTGAAAACTAAGTTAAAAACTGACACTGTCAATAAAAATGAACTAAAGAACAAAGATTCAACAAACGTGGGAAAAGATAGTGTTGCTTTTACGAAACAGCTGGTAGCTATTGCTTTTAAGAAATAGGCAAAATTAGGTTAGCTTGTGATGAGTAGTAAGGCAAGATTACTGCAGGTAATATAAGATTATATCACGATAATTATATACGGTTGCTCCGATTCAGTTCCATCACTTGAAGTTTTATCAGGTTTGGTGGGATTCGGTTAGAATACATGAGGGATGGAATTATTAGGCCTAAACAATAAAATTAGTTAACAGAAGATCGGAGGCCGTAATTAGTGATACGCTGGTGACAGTACTCGCCACCGCTGATACTGTTGGGAAACGCCAACGCTCAATAGAACCGCACTCAGGCGAATGTCGCAAGGTTCAGCTTGCGTAGGAAAGATCATTCGTATAATGAATTAGTGCATAGTAGTCCTGGCTCTGAGGAGGGAGGAGGGTGCGTATTAAAAAAAAATGGGTAGAACTTTCGCATCTTGTAGATTTTAAGAGGGGCATGGGGGGAGGGGCAGCAAAATTATCGATTCCGGATGGATTGTTCTGAAATTTGCTCAGCATATGTATTTTTGAAAAAGAAAGATTTTGCTCCTAGAACTTGTCCGATTTAGGTCTTAGTTTTTAAAATATTGGGAAATATATACAGGGTGACTTTTTTAAGCAGACAAATTTCAACTGTTAGGACATAAGTGCACAGCGATAATAATAATAAATAAATTAATAACGTTTAGTTTTGTTCTGACTTATCCAGTGCAATCAATTACCACATACAAACACACGTATACGTATATATATAGTGTCTAGTTATCAGGGTGAGCGTGGACCTAATATCCAGGAAGGCAGCTCACAGCCTTACCATTTTTTCGAGTTAGATAAATACTATAGGTGGTCTTGCAGTTGCGCCTCGCTATGCATGAGGTCCCAGGTTCGTATCCCGCGGACCACCTATAGTATTTATCTAACTCGAAAAAATGGTAAGACTGTGAGCTGCCTTCCTGGATATTTCCAGGTGCGAGTGGGGCTATTGATNAAAAAAAAGGGGGTGTTTTTTTTTTTTTTTTTTTTTTTGGGGGGGGGGGGGGGGGGGGGGGGGGCGCAGCAAAATTTTCGATTCCGGATGTATTGTTCTGAAATTTGCAGAGCATATGTATTTTTGAAAAAGAAAGATTTTGCTCCTAGAACTTGTTCAATTTACGCCTTAGTTTTTAAAATATTGGTAAATATAAACAGGGTGATGTTTTTAAGCAGACAAATTTCAACTGTTAGGACATTTCACGTGTCGCTATTATTTTTATTTATTTAATTATTGCAAATCAAAACAAGACTGAATAGGTCACGTTAGTTAAATGGTGTATGTTTGTGTGCATATATATGTATATGTGTATATGTGTATATGTATATGTATGTATAGTATATACACTTTTTAACGATTATTTTCAATGATCAAAATGGCATTATCAAAACAACGAAGGCAGGGACATTAATATGAAAACAATTACGTTAACGCTGATATAACTTCGACACACGACACAACATGTATTGCACGTTACGTTATCTGACATTGAAATTAATATTGACATTCATACATATATTCATGTGTCCTAAAGCAGGGGAGTGGGCCCCCTGGAATCCACATCATAACACGGCGTTGGAGGAACAACTGTGAGGATAAAATGAAACACGAGTTAAAGTCAACGGTTATACATATATTAAGAAAGGTAAGCATGGACGTGAAGAGATACGTTTGCATAAATACCTCACCACATCAAACACCTTGATAATGATGATAAGCTGAATTGGTGAAGACGCCTCAAATGCGACTCGTTGACCTGGAATTCCGAATATGTAGTTTGAAGGTAAAACAGTTGGCATGCAAGGCCCAAGCATAGTACACGTATGTCGTGACTTACATGTAATTTCTTTGTACTGTACCTCGCTAATTCCGTCTGATCATAAACCCCCATGATAGTTTATGGTTAAAATTCTATCTTCTTTAGTTCTCTTTCTGATTCACTGAATAGAAAACGTGAGATAAAAAACCTCATGAGCCCAGAGCTGCAGCAACTGCGGTTCGAATATAGCATGACTTCGTCATTGACGACACTCTCTAGCCTTCTACAGCACATTTTAAATAGTTACTTACATATTTACACCTTTGCACGTACCTGTCACACGTCAATTATGATAAGTGAATCTTAACTTACACTCCTATGGGCTACAAACTATACATGGTTTTCTTCTACAAGGCTAGCCACTTCATAAAATAAACATTTAGAACAACCTTCATACACTTCTCATTTTTCGCTTTTTTTAAGCGCTTATGGCGTCTCTCGGGTTTTTCTTTAATTGCACATTAGGTATATATGTTGTGCGCGTTTGGTGGATTTGCGCGATCGATCGATCGCGCAAATCCACCATACGCGCACATCATATACACACTTATATATCAGCTTTCTTGTCTCACTTATTGCGTCCTTCATTCAACTTTCAATCAATCAACTTTATTAGGTACTCACAGGGTGGTACAATAGTTCT
>LQNS02000231.1:9654223-9667863 GCA_001587735.2 Parhyale hawaiensis
AAATTAGGCCTAACAAATGGCACAAGTTCGCGTTAATAATTAATATATCAGAAATGCGTACATTTTTCTATAATTCTATTTTGCACTATTGTTGGGATAAAAATAGCGCCGAGTTATCAACTTTCAAATTTTGTTCGAACATTGCTATTATTTAAACGTATGCAAAAGTATCTAAATACTTGTATCTAGAATCAGGTAAAACAAGTCTAGCTACTGCATTTAGATACCACTTTCGAAAAGCATCTAGATATTGCTTTTACATACAAAAAGTATCCAGATACTAAGTACTTCGAAACTGGCCAGCTGTGCGTCTACCTGCAATTACCGTCAGTGGCAGCGACAGATCAAGCATGCTCTGACTCGCCCTCAATTCTCGTGAAAAACTGCTGCTGTGTGCAAAAGTGGCGTAACTGGGCGGAAATTGCCTACGGCAACCACCGACGAAAAAGTGGGCCTGTAAAATACCCATTAGATGCATCGCGCAGCAGTCTCCTCTCCAGCGCACAGTAGGCTTATGCCCGGTGGCACTGTCGTCGTTCACGACGATTTGTGTGCGTGTTTGTGTACGCAGATCGTGTGCATATCAGCGGCGTTCAAGCTGGTGCGCCGCGCTGCTCGCTGTATCGCTGATTAAGTTAGGTTAGGTAACGCTAGGTAAGGTTAGGTTAGAAGGTTAAGTAATGGTAGGTTAGGTTAGCCTAGGTAGTGTTTATTTTAGTAGTGGCGCGCGCAGCAAAGCTTACTTGAGCGCAGAGTCGTCGTGAACGGCGATACTGCCGCTCGGTGTCTGTACTACGCCAACGACGCGCCGCAGACGCTTGTAACTTAGTTGAGTCCCGCTGGAATGTATATTTAAAACTCATGTTTGTTCTCTGTATATGTACAAACCTACTGCAGTGTATTCAATTAAGTAATTTATGTTAGAATTTGATTATGTTATTTGATGTTTGAGCCGGTACAAGACCCGATTTAGCCAACATTGTCCGAGATAAAAACTGGCAGCGACTTTGTTTTTGTTTAACCTCTCTTGCCACGTTTTTTCTCGGACAGGTTACGCCTGAGTGGGTAACCTGTCAGGAAGACCACTCTCGCAGTCTGGCACACGAACTGGTTAGCCTTAACGGTCTAGCCGCGGCGAAGCGAGCACTCCCAGGTCTTCCTAGGATCCCTCCGCCAAAGCCTTAGCGGAATCATACGGCGACGGCTGCACCCTCGGTCTTTCCAGGGTCTGCCATAGTCTGACGCCTAAGGAGGGATCCCCACGCTAGCCAAAGCAGCTGGTCGCTACGGCTGACAGTTGCTGGCCGTTTAGTAAGCCGGACGGCCCGTGCGGATAACCGGGACCGTCCGCACAGGCATCATATGGCCTCGGTCCGTCCGTGGAGGCCGATTCACGCAAGCCGAATGGCCCGCGAGAGCTATAAGGGACCGTCCGCCCTCAGAGAACCACCCTTAACAAACTATGAGATAAAGAAGCAACACAGCCGGCAAGTACTAACCCAATTTATGGCTGATTCAACCCTTCATTACTGGAACCATCTAAAGCTGCTCATCGTGATTGTCAGTGTCATTTCACATTACTGCCTATGTAAATCACACCCCTCTGTGGTTGCCTACGTTATATCACTTAATGGTTTCCTATGTTGTATCCCTTATTGGTTCCCTAAGTTGAAACGCATCATAGTTGCCGGAGTTGTATCACTTCACAGTGGCCTACATTAAAACTCTTTCAGGGCGGCCAATGATACATCACATAGCAGCTCTCAAAGCTACATCACTTCACGGTTGCCAGTGCAATAGGTATTACTTCACGGCTGTCAATGCTGAAGGTCTTCACTGTTGCCAATACTACATCATTTTATTACGGCCAGTGCTTCATCATTCAGATCACTTCACGGCCGCCAATCACTTCACTGCTACCAATGCTATATCACTTCACTGTTTCCAATACTGGATCACTTCCTGCCGGCCAGTGCTTCATCACTTCACTCCGGCCAGGCTCTATCACTTTAAGGCTGCAAGCTACTGCAGCTCACATATGAGCTCTACAGTCTATTCTGATTTGCTTGCTTTGCCCGTATAGCTACCTAATAAATTCCATTAACATATTTATCAGCTGTTTACTTGGCATTTCATTACAATCGAGCATAACACCAACTATTGAGAAATGAGCTTCCTGCAAATATCAAAGGATGTCAAACAGTCTACATAATTCCAACTCAAGCTTTGATATTTTTGTTAGTATCATATTTTTTGTAAACTTTTTGCGTCTAGAAGTATGTACAGGTTGGCCAGTCATTACTAAATTCAAAAAATTAAGTCAATAGCCTAAACAAATTATGAAAAAGTAAAGCGAGAACATGTAAACATGTGACTGCAGCACCGTGCAGTCAGGCCCAATTGCGGGACCGAAATCTGCCTCAAGGGGCCAGTGTCCAGTGAATGTATGGCGTGGTCTGTGTGGAATCATTGGAACATTCCTAACAAAAATATAGAGCCGGATGTTCAATTTTTGCCCTCATAATATTTTTTCATCACAGCTCAAAACCGAATCCCTGTAGTGTTTTTTCCCTATGTTTTAGTTAGCGATCGCAATGAAATGGAAAATAGAGAATCCAGCTCAGACAAACAAATATTATGAGGAGAAAATGGAGAATCCAGCTGTATAGTTTTCTTTGCAATTTTTCAACGATTCCAAAACTGTCATTGTCTTCTAGCATGAAAACTCATTGAGTTCTATTCATTTGAAATTTTCAAAATATACGTATAAATTTATATCGAAACCCCATTATTTCAAAAACGAAGGCCTAAATCAAAAAAGTTGTAGGAACAAAGTATGTTTCTATTCTGAGCAAGTTTCAGGACAATCAGTCCACAATTTATAATTTTGAGCCCCCCCATGCCCCCCTCAAAAATGTACCAGTTGCAAAAGTTCTATCCAACTTTTTTTCAATATCCCATCATATGGAATAGGAAAATACATGGTAGAGCCGTGAAAGAGAAATGTACAGACACCCCCCTAGAGCCTGGACTATCAACCCTCCTGCAACTTACCATTCCGAAATATCTTTGAATTTCTGTGCGGCGTCCGATTTTTAAACTAGCCCTGATGCCATGGGTCAGAATCAGCTGTCTCTCAATACCAAGGTGACAACACAGGAAAATACACATATTTAACTTTAACTAGGGCAACTCGTCACATTTGAAGTTCACAGACATACGTTGACTCTCCCGTCTTCATTTTCGTGGTACTGATATAATACTACTATAAGATCTACAACTCCCACCAGATACTTTAGTCCCCCTCCTAACAAAAAATTTCTATAGAAAACTGATTGGGAAAGAAAATATTTTTCAGTGATACTTTTACAAGTGATTACAACTGTTTCTCGCGATCTTGGTTTTTATTCTATTTAATCAGATGTAAACACTTGCATGAAAACTATTTTTTGTTTACGAGAGTTTAACGAAAATTTTTCCGTAGAAAGACATTGAAAAAAGTTCCTATTTTCACTTCTAAATGTAGCATGATGCAGTTACCACATCCAAAAGAGGAGGAGCTTGAGTCTTGACGTAGGATTAAATGACTGAGCTCTACATATACACTGGCGGATCCAGGGGGGGGGGCATTCATGGCATTTGCCCCCCCCCCTCGGGAATTTTGGGGGAGGCATTCATAACAAAATGCCCCCCCCCCCACGGGCAATTATACTNCCCATGCCTTCCTCAAAAATGTACCAGTTTCAAAAGTTCTATCCAACTTTTTTTCAATATCCCATCATATGGAATAGGAAAATACATGGTAGAGCCGTGAAAGAGAAATGTACAGACATCCCCCTAGAGCCTGCCGTGAAAGAGAAATGTACAGACACCCCCCTAGAGCCTGGACTATCAACCCTCTTGCAACTTACCATTCCGAAATATCTTTGAATTTCTTTCTGTGCGGCGTCCGATTTTTAAACTAGCCATGATGCCATGGGTCAGAATCAGCTGTCTCTCAATACCAAGGTGACAACAAGACATTGAAAAAAGTTCCTATTTTCACTTCTAAATGTAGCATGATGCAATTACCTCATCCAAAAGAGGAGGAGCTTGAGTCTATTATGTATAACTCTCTGATGCTAGTGTTTAGTATTATTCTTAAGTTAGTTTTAATCATGAAAACCGCAGGCGCTGTGTCATAATCTTGTTGGCCACGGTACCTTATGAGAAAAATAAATGATTTTTATTTTATTTATTTGACGTAGGATTAAATGACTGAGCTCTATAAATATAGGATATTTATTGTTAAATATGCTCTCGTTTACATATTTAATAGTGATTTCAGCTTTAAGTTTATCATAAACTAAGAGTACTCCTCTGTGGCAGAATTCAGCTAAACGCATATCATATAAGAAGCCTTTTTCGAGAGTACTGAAGCTGTAAGAGATGCGTGCACTTCCGCAAAGTTGTATAAATACGCTTAGAACTTTTTTTTTAGATGCCGGGTGTCTCAAGTGTAGAGGCTTGACTCCTTGGTCTCGAGGATCCGGGTTCGATTCTTAGAACGACTATCTTTTTTTAGCGACACTGAACAAAACGCACCTTTGGGGAGTTGTTTAAATACGCTCTCAGAACTTGTTCTCATTGGTGTCTCAAGTGCAGAGGCTTGACTCCTTAGTCTCGAGGACACCGGTTGGATTCCTAAACTGAGTAACTGGAATATTGTTTACAGGTCTATGATGGAATCGTTAACACCTAACCACGTGGTTCCTGACGAGAAGTTGTCTTGGGCTGTATATAAACCGAGCGCGCATTGGTTTAATGTACTAAAGACATACTGATATTACGGGGCAACTCTTTTTAACTGCTTTCATATTGACAGAAAATATCACAGCCTAGGGCTCGGCCCAAAAACTGAGATATCCTAAGTGTTGAAGATAGCTAACTAAGTCGGATGACTGCAGATGCTCTGGACACTTCATGTCGAAGTGTAAAGGAGAGGCATACGAAAGGAGATGTTTTGTTGTTTTTTTTTAAATAAGCACTAACTAGCGGTAGCGAAAAAATTCATCAACCATGAATACTTCTAGTCTATTTTATAGTGTCCCAGGGCTAATGTATGAATTTTATCTATCAATATTATTCTTTTATCGCCTTGTCCGCATAAGGCTATTTTATTTACCTGTGTTGTATAAACATTATGATTCTTACTTTGAATGATATTCATTGTCACGCCCTTTGTTACGTAACACTGAATGTACGCTGGATGCCGATGTACGGGTTCTGACGGCCCGGCCTGCTCTTGAAGGGGGAATAAGACTCAGGCAAGTAGCAGACTGTGTACTGTGGATTCGGTTGAGACAGATATTATACCGCTGGGCGTGAGGATAAGGTACGTCCCACATTTAACTCCAGCGGTCTCTGAGCTGACCGGCATAGTTGTCGGTCACTTTTATAGGCTGGTGAGACAAAGGGAGCCACTGCGGCTCAGTACACACAAGGGATGCAGGGCATTGCGCACTGCGCCCTTACATCATTTTACAACAGATAACTTGATTTTGGAATAATACTTTTTTATTAGCGAGTTTCATATCTTCTTGTTAAATTTCACATTTACTCGATTCCTAATGTTTTCCATCGTTTTACTATATACATTGTTAATCATCAACTTGAAAAAATCTGCGCGGGATATATATAAAAGCCCACGTATTTTGTCCATTTTTCCTGTAAAGCGTTTGTTCCCAAAATAACTGCAAGACTTTTATATCCAAGAAATAGAATAAAAGTAACGTCAATGACAGACAACGAATTGTGGAGGCTTTTAACAAAGAAGATGACGGGAAGAAGGTGGCCAAGACGCTCGGCGTTAATCCCACGACTGCCTACAACTGGTTTAAAGATGGAAAGAACTTCCCAAGAAAAAGGAGGAAACTATAAAAAAAACGCCGGAAATGGTGCAAACCCTGACAAGAGCAAATCGAAGCTAATGCATCCGTGACTCTCGTGGAACTCCAAATGAAGATAAGACATGAGCACAACATCCGCGTCAGTACTAATACTATCAAAAACTTGCTGGACGGGGAATTATTACCTGTTAAATTAGTGAGACCAACAATTGACAGGATGAACAATGCAGCAAATAAAGAGAAGCGCGCTACGTATATGGAGAACTTTTTCCAAATTAGATCTGAGGGCCGTACTCCAGTTTGGGTAGACGAGACTAACTTTAACTTATACTGCAGGAGAAGAGAAGGAAGATCAATAATTGATTCTCGAGCCTCTGTCATTATACTTACTAGCAAAGGCGCCAATCTTCACATTATTGGCGCGATGACCAACTCTCATATAGTCTTCACCACAACACGACGCGGAGCATTCAAGAAATATGACTGGGCTGGTTCCGAGATCGATCAGAGGCTTGTCATCAGCAGGGCATAGACCAAGCAAGCTTTATCATAGACAAAGGTCTTGCATACTCCAGCCTTGAAAATTTACTCGTTGACCACCCCAATGAGCAACTACTGCGTCTTGCGCCCTATTCACACCTGTTGAATCCTATCGAGCTTTTGTGGTGGTTTTGAAAAGCCACATAAAGAGACTGCTTCAGTTTGCTCCAGCAGCAAGAATGACAGAAACGAAGCAAAAAATGAAGAGGCTGGAGCAGGTAGCTAATGAAGCAGTCGGGATCATCAACCCTGGAATGTTGCAAAAGTTCACAAACAGAGTTGAGCGTTAGGTACTATGCCGCCGCATCAAGGCCGGAAGATCTATTTGAAGTTACGAAGAAAAATTTACATAGTTTTAGGACTCCCTATATATATATATGTATATTCACAGAGGTGCACGGGAACGTTCTACCCATTTATTTAATTCATAGAATATGTTATATTTTGTAGCTAATATCTTTATTAGGTTAGAGTATTTGGCAATATATCAAGTATTATAAATATTATTAAGAATGGAGTCAACAGGTACGCTAAATTATTTTGTGTACAGTTTATATACTTTGGATGGAATTTGATGTTAAAGAAGCTAGCTATTTTTGTTTACTGAATGGAAATTATAAAGACGAAACTTATATTGATTATTCAATAAGTTATACTTTCATTATTTCTTATTGAAATACAAATATTTTTTACGTATGTTAAGAAAATATGTCATCAATTATTTCCCAAATTTGAGATTTGATTTATTTTAAATAATAAAACTTATACTTCCCATTGGATTAAATCTTCATCAATTTGGATCGAATCTATTTCTATTCTATTTTCATTTGGAGTAATTCAAGTTTCATTTGGATTAAATCTACTTTCATGTTGATTAAATTTATTTTCATTTAGAACAAATCTAATTTCATTTAGAGGAGATCTACTTTCATTTGAAGCAAATCAATTTTCGTTTGGAGCAAATCAAAATTAGTCTGGATCAATTCTACTTTCATTTGGAGCAAATCAACTTGTAAATGGTACAGTAGATCTAAAATTTCGTTTTAGAGAGTAGGGTGTTGTTTTTCCATTCTTCGTTTTTGCTTAATAGTTGTTAAACACTAGCGTGAGCCAAATCTTGTGGAATCAAAGAAGGATACAATTCCCTGGAAATTAAATGAATCATTCGTTTAATCTTCTGTAAATCTATGATTCTATGAACACAAATCGTGTTAATATTGTACCTTACTTGAGTAATGAAAACTAAACATAATTTCTCAAGTCTAATTTCATTTGGATCGAATCTATTTTCATTTGGATGAATTCAAATTTCATTTCAATTGAATCTATTTTCATTTGATTTTAAATTTTTTTTTCGTTTGGAGCAAATCTCTTTTCATTCGGAGCAAATCAAAATTCGTCCTGAGCAATTCTATTTTCATTTCGAGTAAATCAACTTGTAAATGGTATAGACCTTTGCCTGAATTCGACTTCGTTTTAATGGAATTACACCATATACAGACAAGTTAAAGGAACTCCAATGGGAAGTAGTGTCTCTACCGCCATTGCCGAAGCCACCATGCAACACGTTGAGAAGTAAATTTTCAATGGAACTCCAATTCCCATACTTTTCTGGAAAAGATATATCGACGATATCCTCGCCGTAATACCAAAAAATTACCTTGTGTAGTTCCATGGATTCTTGAACAGCATTAATGAAAATATATAATTCACTGTGGAAAAAGAAGAAAACAACGCCACAGATTTCCTAGGTCTCAGGATAAAATATGAAGAAAATCGTACTCCTAAATTCTCTATCAATCGTAAACCAACTCACACTGGGAGATATTTAGATTTTCAATCAAACAATCCGATCAACTAGAAGAAAAGTGTCATTAACTCCCTAGTGTCCAGAGCCTTCACCTTATGTAGTAAAGACGAAATAGCCTTAGAACTAAAAACTATTACCGACTAACTTCTTGGCAATGATTTCCCGAAAAAATAAATCACACAAGCAATTAAACGCAAAAGAAGATCATCTCAAGCACGCTAGGACCAAGATCAGTCAAACTCCAACGTTAATTATGTCAGCGCCCCTTATATAAAAGGGACTTCTGTGCGGCTAAGAGAATATTAAAGCCTTATAACATGTAACTTGTAAAAAAAAATAATAAGAAAATACCATACGTAACAAATTATGTCAACTTAAAGATAAAAAGAAACCATCGCATTTGAGTGGAGTAGTCTAGTAACTAAATTGTCAAAATTGTGATTAAACATACACGAGAGACTGGCCGGAACATCAGCACGAGAATCAAAGAACATCAAGAACACGTTGCGGCAAATGTGGCTTCGGCATGCACATTGCTTTACCACTTAGTAGATTTCTAAAATACAGGTAGTAGGGCTAGTGTCTTGATGTTTGCATGCTATGGCAAGCGGCAATGATTAGTCAATAGCAAAGAAATACACTTAGTGTCAGCGCCACATTCAGGCGCTTCCAGGAAGCAAAGAATGCAACGGGAGGACTCATTAGGACTGAAATGAAACATAGCTGTGACCGCACGTAGCAAATTTATATCACATCGACGAGTCGAAGTGTTTTAGGTATGGGGCCTAAGACCTTCGTATATGGTTTTCTTGAACATATCATCGTATTTTTTCGATTTATTTCAGTCTCCCGCTCAAGACTGGCCAGCTACTTGAGCTGCATTATATTGAAAAATTTTGTCGCTAAGTACAGAAATTTCGGGCAATGGCTAACTGTTACTGTGGTATTTCTCGCGTACAGAATTGGCTATAATGGTGCTTATATATGTTGGGAAGGAATAAAATATATATTCTGTGGAAAGTACTGTGAAGTGAATATGCAATGTAAATAAGGCTTCAATCAAGAAATAAAGTAAAACTGAGTCGCCGAAAGAGAACAAATTCGGCGCTAGTGTTGTGAAAGTTTCCACCAACATGCACTGCAATATTTTATAATTAACTGCTGCATTAATATATATTATCTTCATTTATTTATACGCTAGAGATAAATTTTGCAATTTAAGACGATTTTTCTAGTGAAATTAGTTAAAATACTCCTAGGCTGCTCAGCCATAGATTCGTCGATGATGACGTCACTTTTTGGTGCTAATTTCTCGTGAGTCCTCCCGTTACGCTCTTTGCTTCCTGGGCGCTTCAGTTGTATTTAGTCTCGGCAACATGGCTGCCAAAGTGAATAGTTGAGTCACTGGGTATCTTTACCGTTTGTGTGCACCCTCCAAAACTACAGACAAATCGATTTACGTTTCTAATCTGAAACGTGGGTCGAAGTTTCGAAACCTATGCTCGCAGTAAAGTGAAAGATAAATTTGATTACAACGAGAATCGCCATCTTTTCGTCCGAATGTATTAATGTGCTCATTTAAATCGCACACACTTGCAAAGAATTTTCAGTTATAGATCTCTCCAGATACATAATGATATGTCCATTTTCAGAGTAAATTGAACTGACGATAAACATTTTTACACCATTTCTTGGCAATCTCAAAGTTGTGTTTACTAGAGTTCAACATAACGTTCGGACCAAAGATGACGAGATGATCGCGTTTGATCCGCGTTTTTCTGTGACCACTTTTTGAGTAATTCTGATAGCGGCCAACTATAATCGTTGGCGAAAATTGATCGTTCTATGGTTATTTCCCTATCAGGCTGATCATGCATGATCATAGTGATTCCAGCCGTTACACAAACAAAAATTCAAAATTTGAAATCCATGTTTGTGCTGCTTCCCTGCATTTAACGATAAACTCAAATGTTATTACGATCGTTCGAAATAGGTATGGACTTGCAGAATTGTACTTTCGTTTTATGCCTGTGCATGCCCGAAACGCATCAGATACTGCTAGTTCATGTGTGCATTGACTTAAAAACAAATGAAAATTTTTCAGAAAACCCTTTTCACCATCTTTCATGTATATACGATCGATTTTTTTTACCAAACCTGGCGTCTCTGGTTTGTCTATAAAATCACTGACCGTTCTTGTATTTTCAATACGATCATGATCATGGCGATTTTGTTCACGAATGGCCATTTATAAGTCAAACTTTGTTGCCAAAGAGTGAGTAGTGTCTGCCTTGTATTGCTGTTTTAATTGGCAGGGTATTAAAGGCGGTAATTATTATTGAGTTGGGAATGCTAAATCTTGTTAGTGCTTATTACAGTTGATATCACTTATAGTATCTGGATAAAATGAAAGTCATACAAGAAATTTGGGTGTTTATTGTCCTGTGGATACAAAACAAAAAGAAAGGCAACGATTAAGCACGTCTTCTAATCTATGTAAAGTACAATTTGAAATACTAAATCGATCACAACCACACAAAATGCTTGAAATGTCAACATGCCTTTCTATTAGCCTAACAATCTATAAAGCCCGCTGATGACGACAGACTTCTGTCCTGTGTTTTCACTTTTCAGCGTTCAAATACGTTGCTGTGTCCGAGTAAATAAAAAGTGCCTCGCTTCCTAAGACTTTTCTTACATACTTTTTTTTTACTTTTTTGTAGTATGGTGTCCCGCCTGCTGGGGTCCCGGGAACCGATCGTCCGCTGGGAGACATTTCTTAGAAACTTGAAGACACAAGATATTGCACAAGTGACACGGTCTAAGCCAGAAAATACAACGGTATAATTTTATCGAAACTTTTTGTAGACAGGCAGTAGTGTTTCAGAACGCGGTGAAACGAAAACGGGGGACAGAAAACTATCGTCTGCAACGCACTTAATAGGGACATTGTGCTTGAGGATCACGAATGGAATGGATTGTCAATCTGTTAGCTACAGTCCTAGCCTATTTTGCCTCTTTTGTCAAACTCATACCCAAAATTATACCCAAATAACATAGGCTAGTTGGCCTACATAAGTTTCGTCACGCTTGAAAATGAAAAATAGGCACCATCAGTCCAAATTATCACCCGCGAACGAAGTGAGAGAGGTGATAACATTTTCGTAGAAGATTCATGTAGCGATTTCCCTCAATCGCTATTAGTGTATTTTATGTCTGTCTTCACCCAAAAAAGATGTACCTAGTAAAAGTTAAGCAATGCTCATAAATTTGTGGAGCGAGACTGGGGAAATTGACATAGATGTGACCCAAGCCCAAAAATAAAGATGAGCTGGCGAAAAAAAAAGGATGGCAATGAATTTGCCTTCATTCGGGTTATTGTCTTACGCCACGAGATGTTCTAGTTCATGTATTTATTTACCACCCAGCTAACAATATTGCATTGGTTTTACGTAGATAGAACGTCGTATTTTTGGCGGCTCACCGCGCCAAGCGTTTTCAGCACGTTGTGACCAGTACGTCGTGAGACAACGCTATGACCTACAACATTCACAATCACAGCTACCTGATAGTGTAAATTCAGCTCCAGATAACGTTGTTTGCGCGTCATATCGCAACGTACTGGGTACGTTCTTAACACATTGCATCATAGCGTGTTAGGGACGTATCACAAAGTATTTATCTAAGGCAACGCCCGGCCCAAGGTGCTAAGGACGTGACCAGAACGCTGTTAGTCCTTTATGTTACCTCGTGCTAACAACGTTATCTAGAGTCCACAAATCAACGTGCATAGCACGTTGAGCCACAGCTCACAACGTTGATTCTACATCGTGTGTTAGCTGGGCAGGCAATTTTCTCGGATGTGGAATGTGGCCGAGAGCACTACAACTCCCTCAATCGCAAGCTTTGCTAGCCACTTCCATATAGAATTAATAATGCAAGAAATTTCTTACCTGGAACCAATATTTCCTAGTCCTACCTTTCCTGAATGGAGATACACGCCCAGTTGACTTCACTATATTGTGAGCCGTTATTGAGGGCAATGTTCACGTGAGGAGGAATGCCACGTCTTCCACAATGATGTATCCAGCTGCAAAATAACATTAATAAGCTCCGACGATAAGATAAACTTTCATATGAATTCCATGAAGTTAGGTACTTCAAAAATTTGAAGAGCTATCATGTGTTCAATGGTACTCATTGTTATTTAGTAGTATGATTATTAAAACTTAACACACGGGCCGCCACGGACAGGTATTGCAACCCAAATGAAGCATTTTGCCACATCGAGCAGCCCTAAACGCTGTAAAATAAATCCAATAAAAAGCTATCAACAGCTGACGTCTCTGCAGCTGTAGCCGAGACGGGAGGTTCGCCTGGTAGTGATCCACTAGTCATATCCTGCAGGAACTTGTTTCGAGCGTTTGGAAGGCGCTTACGCCTGGTGCTCCGCTTGCGGCGCCGACGTTTGGAATTCCGCGCCTTTGGGTCCCCAGAAGTATGCACTTCTGAAGTGCGCGTCGAAGGCTGTTATGTACCGTTGATTTTTGTGGAGCCGACGCGACATTACTCTGCGTGGCGAAGTGCCATGCCTTTGGCCGATGGTCGTGGTCTCTGGTGGCCGGGGCGGTGTTTTCTTATTGCCTCCGTGTCCAGCGACAGGACCCGTGTGCCTTGGCTTAGGCTATGAGCTTTCGCAGGGGGTCGTGCGTTAGCAGAGGACCGTGCTTTGTAATAGACAGCCGCGTAGCAGCATTACTGGCAGCTGCTTCTTGGCTTGAGGATTACAGCTCTATATTCCGACACCCCTAGGTAAGGACATAACCTAACCTAACCCTTATCTAACCTAACTTAGGGGTGTCGGAACATAGGGGTGTCGGAACATAGAGGTGTCGGAACATGGAGGTGTCGGAACATGGAGGTGTCGGAACATAGGGCTGTCGGAACATAGGGCTGTCGGAACATAGAGGTGTCGGAACATAGGGCTGTCGGAACATAGGGCTGTCAGAACATAGAGCAGTCACCGGCTTGAGTGACATAACCAGGTGCACACGTTCATCAATTCATTGTTTACTGTTTGCGCAACGGTTTGCAGAATATCACCTACAGTGAACACAGTCATATCATCTGTAAAATGCACAAAACGCAACAGGGTGGATGAGAACTGCATATCATTTATACATAGGAGAAACAATGGGCCTAAGATAGAAGATAGCTGGGGAACACCAACAGTTAGCCTATAGGTAATGTTTGGGATACAGTGGAGTTAACACTTACGTACTGTTTCCTGTTTGAAAGATAACGAGCGAGCTTTGGAAAAGTCGAGAAATACTGCCAACAGATATTGATTATTGTTTAAAACAGAGTACACTTGGTCACAAAATTGCAACACTGCGTCTGAG
>LQNS02000231.1:9771765-9785109 GCA_001587735.2 Parhyale hawaiensis
GTAGCACAGATACGCCAGCTTCTCGAACTGAATAAAGCTCGAATTTCCTTCTATCTTTTAATGATGAAGAGCGTGACACAAAAGGTAAGTAGGTACGTACTAGCGTATTAATATATAGATTGTTTTAAAGGTCTCATAAAGGTAGAAATCTTTAGTTTTGCATTTAATAGTGAAGGTTGCTGACAGTTCTTGTGATATTTTTTGTATGTCTCATTTCAACAAATCAGTACTATATAATACTTCACGTCGCGTTTTTATTCATTTATTTATATATATAACTATATTTATATCTTTCCTGCCACGCTCTATGGGAATAAGATAGGAGATAATTCAGATTTCAAAAGGCGAAAAGAAAAGTTGGGTACCTTGCAATCTTTTTCTTCATTATTAGATAAGAGAAAAATAGAACTAAGATAGGGGAAAATTCAATTTCAAAAGGCGAAAAAAAAAGTTGGGTACCTGCAATCTTTTTCTTCACTATTAGGGGAGAAATAGAACTGTCGGCTTGCCCTTCTGGCAAGAAGAAAAGTTGAGTACCTTGGGATCTTTTTCTTCAGTATTGGATATAGGAATAATGAGGAAGCCGAAAAGACGGGAGTTTTGGTGAAGTGTTAATATTTGGCCGTCATTTATAATGACGGCACGGGCCACTAGTTAATAATTTGTCCTGCGAAAATTCAACCCTCAATTCCTCAATGCAGTTGAGATTTTGTAGTGAAACTAGTACAATAGTTTTGTAATAGTGATCAATACTCTACAGTACATAGTCAGTCAATAGAGCAGACGAATGCCAAGTTTCTAATTTACGTCAAATTAATGAAAGGACTTAGCTTAAAATATGTTAAAAAGATATTAAACAAATGCATATGTGCATTATAAAACATATTTGCATAGTAAATGCATACATTCATAAAAAACGCATAGGTGCATAGCTGCATATGATGCGTAAGTAGAACTGCCTATAATGCATATTTATAATTGCATAGTGCCACAGCCCTGATAAGATACCGATTACGTTGCAGTGTTCAAGGCTTACGCGAGGACGGGTTCGAAACCGTTGGGCGAATACCTAGAATATGAATGTTTTTGTAGTTCACGCTACGAGGAAAGGGGACCGTCGGGGTAATTTGGGTTAAAATATTCGATTTTTTTCATCCCAAAATAATCTAGATATATGTAAGATATCATAGTTGTGAAGCAAAAGTGACATCTCGCGTCTAAACGGGGAAGGAAGACCCAGAGAGATGCGCGCGGAGGGTGAAAATGCTGCGTGACAACATAATATGAACGCTATATGAAGGGGAACTTCTGAGGCTCATATACTCCCATAACAGGGGTCACCGCTAGATGGCGCTTTTCTTTGTGATTCTAGTTTCCACACATTGTAGGATTTGGTAGCTCACAGCTTCATTCAGACCTCCAGTGTCTATTCAGCTTTTAGGGCGCTAATGCCTTCGTGGGTGATGCGCCGCATCCTAATGAAGTAGTATTCAGCTTTGGCGAAGTGAGGGTGCGTCAGTGTGTTTTGTCATTTCCGCCGGCCTGTTCTTACGTCGCTATTAATTTTGTACAGTGCTTTTTATATTAGTAGAAAGTGCAGTGATTGTGTAAATAATCATGGGTAGAGTTTAAAAAAAAGACCCTTGGAAGCAAAATTCAAAAGGCAAACGCTGCCAGACGAGCCAAAATGGTTTCTTCCTCTGAACCGCATAGTGTCATTCAATCTTCGTCGCTTGCCTCTGTTTGCCCATCGTCTCCTCCTGCCTTTATTCCTGAAACGAGGGAAGGCATCAGGGAAATCATCAGTTTGACCCCGAGTACGAGCCCGGTGGACACTGACGTTTTAGCGGTTGTTCGCTCATAATAACTCATTGTAGCAAACAGAGTGTGCGCGTATAGGGTCCCTTATTTGAAATCGCTTTTCTACCATTTCAAGATTTTTATAATAATTGTGATATATCTAGGCAACCATTCACCCGATTTTCATCCGGTTTGTTTTATTATGCACAGCCATGAATTGTCTCAATTTGCAAGAGGATTTTTGCCAATTTTCTTATTTTTTATGTGAAAATTTATTATGATAGTAGAAAAAATGTAATATGTATATATATTCATAAATTGAAAAGTTCTGATTTTTTTGCAAAAATTCGTCATCCAAACGTTTATATGTGTGAGTTATATTAGCCTGCAAGAAAATGAAAAAAAAATGGCTAAGATTTATCAACATTTATATATATATATATTTTTTTACAAAAATTCAATTATCTTAGAAATTTATACACCGAATCAACTGAAATTTGCTATGTGAGTTACTCTAAAAGCATTACATTTGATTCTAAAATTTCGTTAAGATTCCGTTTCATAGTTTTTGAATTAGTTATTTACCAAGACGGTCCCCTTAAATTATTTATCTTGATTGTGCATCTAGTTTGAGTTGGTTCCGTGGAAGTTAAATTCTAGAGGAAATATTTGTAAGTTTGTACAGTCAGAAGTAGAGTTATTTGCAAACTTTCGTTAATGCGCAACTGCCATTATAAACAGTTTCACCATGATCGAGGCTTTGGGCAATAAAATGTGTTGGAGAAACCTATGTCGTGAACCTTTGCCTTTCAAAATAAATGTGAAAATCAAAATTACACGCGACCCCAGAGTATTTCTGGTTCAGAAAGAGTGCAATAAACAGTGTTGTAGAGTTTCATCCCCGTCTATATGGGGAGTGTTCGACACTCTTGTTTAGGTATTTTGAACCGAACTTCGGACTTTGCGTCAAATTTCAGAAGGGGAACTCCAGCCTTTAACTTGAATTTACTGGCGTAACTCTATTCAGTACAGGTAAGTGGAAGTTGATATAATAGTATTCTAACATTTCTTCGGGTGTTTACTCAAATTTAATTGGTCACAGTTCATGATCTATATTTGTACATTTAGCAAATCTTAAAAACTTCCAAACTAGTGGATTCCACGGAAGCGAAGTGAATCAATGGTTCTCACCAAATCATACCGCTTCCAACTAGTTCCACAATTTAAAGATACTTTACCTCAAAGCTCAAAAATTAAAATTTTCAAATTTCTAGGCGAGATAAAAAAAAATTTGAACATTCAAAGTTTACTGATGAAGCTAGTAAAGTTCAGAGCTGGGCTAGGATTTGTGTTGCAAATTTGAAGTTTAAATTTTGGTTTCTGTAGATTGAAATCTTTCTACAGCGATTTAGCTCATCAATAGAAGTTGTTTTGGAATTTAGAGATTCTGTAAAGAGGGGTTTGGTAGCTTATTCACGATCTTTGCATTTCCATGAAATGAAAATGTTTCTATGAGGAGGCGAAATTAGTGGGTTGAGGTAGCAACCGTTCAAATACTTGTGTAGTAGTTCCTCCTGAACCGAAGGTTGCCGATTTTGTCGTGTAAATCAGGAGATTCAGCAAAAACGTTGAAGCAGTTCGGTGGAAATTGCTAATTGGCATGGTTAAAGTTTCAAAGAGATAGAAAAAGGAATCAAATTAGTTTCTCCAAATTCAACTTTCTTAAGTCCTTGCAGTTTTGCTCTAAGTCGGTGCAAAGCGAAAAAAGTTGCTTCTCGGAAAGCATTGGAAAAGGATATTCAAAGAATAACATAAACATTAGTTATTATTAGGTGAGAAATATAGCTATTACGTATGGTAATACGTAATGAAAAATTAGTTACTGCAAAAGTGGTATGTCCTCGAGGAGGGGTCTTCACAGACAAGACAGCACGCACCCACCCAATTAGTATGAGCTTTTCATTATCCTCAATACTATCCCACCCTTTGTTGTATCAGTACTTTTTTTTTCTTTTTCGTCGGGTCTTGTACATTCTATTGTTGTATATAGTTGCGTTGAAGTATGTAATTGCATTGTTATATATAGTTGCATTAAAGCAGGTAGTTACATTAAACCACTTAATTGCATTGAAGTAGGTACTTGCATTGAAGTAGGTGGTTGCATTGAAGTAAGTACTTGCATTGAAGTAGGTAGTTGCATTGAAGCAAGTAGCTGCATTGAAGTAGGTAGCTATATTGAAATATGTAATTGCATTGAAGTAGGTAGTTACATTGAAACAGGTAGCTGCATTGAAATGGGTAGTTGTATTGCAGCAGGTAGTTGCATTGAGAAGGTAGTTGTATTGAATTGGGTAGTTGCATTGAAGCAGGTAATTGCATTGAAGCAAGCAGTTACATCACTGCAGGTAGTTACATTGAAGTAGTAGATGCATCGAAGCAGGTAGTTGCATTCATGCAGATAGTTGCATTGAAATAGGTACTTGCATTGAAGTAGGCACTTGCATTGAAGCAGGTAGTTTCATTAAACTAGGTACTTACATTGAGTAGGTACTTGCATTGAACCAGGTAGTTGCATGGAAGCAGGTAGCTGCATTGAAGTAGGCAGTTGCATTGCAGCAGGTAGTTTCATCGAAGCAGGTAGTTGCACTGAAGCAGGTATTAGCATTAACGCAGGTAGTTGCTTTGAAATAGGTAGTTGAATTTAAGTAGGTAGTTGCATTGAAGCAAGTAGTTACATTGAAGTAAGTACTTACATTATACTAGATAGATGCATTGAAGAAGTAGTACTTGCATGAGAGAACTAGTTGCATTGAAGCAGGTAGCTGCATTGAAGCAGGTAGCTGCATTGAAGTAGGTAGTTGCATTGAAGTTTGTACTTGCATTGAAACAAATAGATGCATTGAAACAGGTAGTTGCATTGAAGTTGGTACTTGTATTGAAATAGGTACTTGCATTGAAGTAGGTAGTTGAATTGAAGCAGGTAGTTGAATTGAAGCAGGTGGTTGCATTGAAGCAGGCAATTGCATTGTAGCAGGTAGTTGCATTCAAGTAAGTAGTTGCATTGAAGCAGTTACGGTAGTGCATTGAAATAAGTAATTGCACTGAAGCATGCAGTTGCACTGATGTATGTAGTTGCACTTTTGTATCCACTTTCACCGTTGTATGCAGTGGCACGGTTGTATGCAGTTTAACTGTTCTATTGAGTTGCACTGTTCTATGTAGTCTCAAAGTTGTATGTAGTTCCATTGTTGTATGTAGTTGCATCGTTGTATGTAATTACATCTTTGTATATAGTTACATCGTTGTATGTAGTTGCATCGTTATATGTAGTTGCATTGCTGTATGTGATTGCATTGTTATATAGTATTTTGTTCTTTTTTTTGTTGCATATAGATACATTTCCTTTGATACCGTGACAATATAACAGCCATCATAGCTTCGCGACACGTCAAACGTTGCATATTACTTGAATAGTACACTATTGTTTTAATTGCGCAAAGCTGTTTCACAAAAATTGACACAGTCATTCATGAATTGTATTTGTCACAGAATAAGTCCTCGATACAATGGAATCTTACAAACCATACCAACTATTTATTGTTCATTCAATTGTTGCATAGGTATTATAGTTGATCGAATGCGTGCGTGACACCTTCCCTACCTTGTTCTCAAATCGTCACAGGTGTTACTATCGCCCAGCTGGAACGAATCCGCCTTTGGAAACTTGTGATATAACTAGCATTTTGTTGGCCAGTACATTAATAAATTCTTGCATCCGGGACTCGCCTATCACTCCAGTTGGTTGAGTGTTTGACAATCATGACTTAATTTCAAGTGGTATTTTTCTATTTGCATAGCCATTTTTAAGACGGCATCTTTGATGAAGCATATTCCGTCGTACACCGACGAGCTGAGCTATATACAGTGTTGATTAGAACACCAGTTGCGCGCCTTCAGCCACCGTGGCCATTCGGGTCGGTCCCTGAATACCGGCGGCGCATTAGCTCGAACTGAATGTCCAATACGTATACTCAATGTTGACAAAACGAGCCATAGAAGAGAATATTGATGGAATAATATATATGCGTCGCCTTGGCCTGATAGAGGTATATCCCCTTTAAAAACTTTAACGGAAAAGTGATTTACTGCTAATGTCCTATATCAGAAATCGTTCTTTATACGGGTTTGATGTGTTCTAAACTTCGTATTTCACTAGGACAACCAGTCCTGGATTACCTAACCTACAAGGTTGGCGAAATAACAGCTCATTGTAAGGGGGCTGGTACTAGGGTGGATGGTCGAGGTAGATGGTGACAGTAAAAAAAAAAAAAAAAAGAGAATTTTACTATGGAGAATAAGGCGTACATTCGAACGTAGATTTAGTTTCCTTCAAATAAAACCAAATTGACACAAAATAATTACGGTTTTTAATACGGGTATTTCATTTGTTAAAGATTGAGGCCATTAGGTGGCCAGAATTTCGGTACCTCTATCGAACCAAAATGCCTTCTAATAGGCTGCTTTTTCTGTATTAATGGCCTTCTAATAAGTCATATTGAAGTACATATTTATCTATATATGTCACATTGGCCTGATGTAGTACACCCCCTCCAAGAACCTTGCAGGTTAAGAACTACGATTGGTTCTGCTAATGTCCTATGGTAAATATACGTCATTATACGAGTTCACTGTATTCTAAGCTTCATATTTCACTACGGGAACCAGTCCTGGATTACCTAACCTGCAAGGTTGGCGAGATAACAGCTCAATGTAAGGGGGCTGGTACTAGGGTGAATGGTGGCAACACAAAATATTTTTCCCGTTTAACAATCGAGAAATCGAAAAGTGAGCATGCACTGGAACGTAGACTTTTTTCTTCAAATAACAAGAAATATACATAAATCCATGGTGTTTATAGTCTTTTTTTCCCTTTTTGAATATTAAGGTCGTTAGGTGGTCAGAATTTTGGTACCTCTATTAAACCATAAGGCCCCTTGACAGACCGTATATAAATATCCTTAGCCATCTAATAGCCCTTTTCAAATGTATATAGACAGCACATAAAAGTCTCAGGAACCTCTTAATAATTAATTTTTCATATATTTTAAATAGCGATAACTTATGAAAGAAAAGCGTAAATAATTAAATTTTATTTTACTACAACTTACGACTATCCCCTATTTACTTTTGTAGGCGATGTTATCAACGTACATAACATGCGGCTCCATGGGAGCACAACCCCATAATTGTATGCAAAATATTACATGGGTAAAACAATGCTGTAGTATAATTCTTTCAGCGAACTAATCAATAGCTTATTCCTAAACTCCACTCCCAATAAATACAAAATTTCTTCTGAACACAGTCGATATTATTCATTAAATCTAAGTCTATAGATGTTCCAATTACAAAGTAATATCAACTAATACCCAATGAAAAGATTGGTCTAAACCTGTTTATCTTAACCTTTTTCACGGTACTCAAAGTTCCATACCTCCTTTCATCGAACCCTTCGTAGATAAAAAACAAAATGAGTTTTTTTCAGACTCAGAGCATGTATATTTATATATGAATCATATACACTCATTATCACGGCGTTCAAAAAACAAAACTATCAAGGATACCGGTCAACACGAATCGTTCAATGCGGAAATGTTAAACCAAACCGCCCAGCATCTGAAACTATCTCACCCAGAAGTTCGATCAAATCCAGATTATGAATCACTGGCATAAAGCCATATTGCTCAATTCGCTCCACAGGCCACTTTTCCGCAAAGACTAAGAAACAAACAGCTGGCTAAATTTCATTTTCATCCAGTTTTTACTGCTTGTCCGCAAAGAAAATGAAGAACGATAAAGTTTACTATCCGTAAGAGAATCAATGAAAGCACACAAAACACTTCCAGAAAGCCCGGCTTATATATTCGGTAACCACAGCGTCCTCCTGGGGCGCAGCTGCCCGTACATAGAATTGACCAACAAATTTACTAATCACAAACCAAAGGAACATCCTATTCCCTTCAGTGCAATGAAAATATAGTGAAAAAATAAGACCGATGTTTGCGCTCATCAAACAAGGTTTACAAAATTCTGCACACCGAACCATCGAAGATTTTAAAATTCACAGTCATATCTTGCTTTATTGGAAAAATGCAGTCACATCGAAAACAATAGCCGCACCGACGCAAAGTAAAACTACACAAACTGCCATTTCGATTAAGTCATAAAATTGGTGTAGTTTTCTGAAGATGAACTTCTTGGAAATTTCAGACACCTGTGCTCGTTTCGATTTTCATTAACCCTCGATCGGTTACTCTTGAAACTTCTAGAAGCTTTATTTTCCTCCGTTACTAAGAATTTTTGGGAATTTCAACAAAATTGCATACTTTCATTTTAA
This sequence comes from Parhyale hawaiensis, assembly GCA_001587735.2. Classification (NCBI taxonomy): domain Eukaryota; kingdom Metazoa; phylum Arthropoda; class Malacostraca; order Amphipoda; family Hyalidae; genus Parhyale; species Parhyale hawaiensis. The sequence continues at coordinate 9,779,963 of LQNS02000231.1, forward strand.
AGTTATATATCTCTTACTCCACTTGCATTTCTTTTACTCTATATCAATGCATCAACTTTGGCGACCAAAAGAGCACGCCCAAAATCATGCTTTGCCAAATAGGCTTGACTTCTCCACTATTTAATACTTTGTAACGTACTTTTTTTTATCCAAATCCAATCTTCAACTTACACATTGGTTTCCTACGAAACACACGTAAACTCCACACATCTCCACACTAGCGTTTTCATGGATAATTAACCTCAACAAATTTGTGCCCCAATCAAATGCGTGGTTTAATCAGACTTTCGGTGACACCTATACTACACCAACCTCCTTATAACACGTGTAAAAAATACAAAGAGACACAGGTTATCAGCTAATTAAAACTGCCTGTGTTTCCAAACATTGACTTTGATATCCAACATTTCATATTACAAAGTCTAAGACTGCCATACACTGCTAAGTTGTAGCATTTGAAAGAGTTTTCCGTACTTTTCTAAACTAATATTCCAGATACAATCAAATAAGGCTTAGCCTAAATGTAAATGATCATCTGGTCAAAAATGACACACTTTGTTGGGGCACTGAGATTAGGTATTAGGTATTATAAGAAGATTTAAGCCTCCCTAAATAAGTACTAAGCTCTTCTAAGAGAGGAAAAGGAAGGGACATATAGTATGTCGACAGAAAANCCCGAAGGCCTAGCTAATGGCTAAGGTAACCTACTCAAACCCCCTGGGGGCGCTACTCCCCATAACATAGGATGGGCGAACCTAACTAACCTAACCTTATGGCCTATGGCCCATCCTATGCCCCCGGAGGGGGGGACACTGAGATCGTTAGTCACATTGACTGCGAGTCAGGTAAAACCGTGAAAATGATACCGGCGTCCCATTGCAACACTTCCCACCTTTATGGATTACCGGTGCAACACCAGTGACCCAGCTAATCGCAACTTTTGTTACAACCATAGGTCATCTGATGACTGCGACACCATTACGTTGAAGCAGGTCGTCGAACACAAACGTCTATTTCTAATAAAAAAATGCATTCATATACGAACAAAATAAACTTCATACGACAGATGAGTAAATCAAATGAATTACTTCAAACTTATATCGACATTACTATGAAAATGAAATTTCCATGTCGTTGACTTTACTCCACTTGTGGCTAAATGGAACTTTCACAGACTTTCGAGTAAAAGGCTCCGTTAGCCCGGTTTTGGCGTAACTCTGACACGGCTGTTCTTTTTTCTCACTAAACCCCCACTGAAGAGCGGAAATTAAAGTACATTCAATTAAATACTTAAATTGAAACTATGTCTACTCAACTTGAAATATCTCTAACTATGAACGAAAATTTCCCCTTCCTCACTATGAATCATGCTGCACGTGCCTATAAGTGCAATTACGCTAAACTAAAAATTTTCTATATTCCAGAATGAAATGGAACTCATGAAAGTCTCTGATATTATCTATGAAAATCAACACAAGATGTTGAAATCAACATGTCGAAACCAGCGTACCTATCTAAACTCCTTCAAAAGTCAAAATTTGAAGCCTAAATTTTCCTCGCCAATCGAACATGCGCTGAAACTCGTTTGATTGCCTCGGCAATGTCAATAGAAGCCAACCCTATTTGTCCGAAATACCAATAATACTAAACGGTAACAAACTTATCCATAAGTCGATTGGAAATGAACCGTTCTACAAAATTGAAATTTTACTGCTACCAGACATTTTGCTTCCTCTCGAATATATATACATGCTTCACAATTATAAACAAAGGCAAAACAGTCTTGTCTGAAATTTCAAACTATATTTTTTTGAAATCAGCATTGCTCACAGCAGAACGTTTCCAAAAATATTTGCTATTGCAAAATATAGAACGGAGTAAAATACAAACCGACCTAAACAGGGACTATAACTTAAGCTGCACTAGCAACCACAACCCTGAATCCTATGCCAGAAAAAAACATACCATGGGCATATCTACGCCGTTAGTCCCAAGAATTCATACTTAAAATCGAAAACATGAAGACCATGGCATAAATAACGTCAAAGTCTCACATCCCTGCGTCTAATTTTCTGTATACATATATGCTTAATGTGTCCCCTGCTTTACACTACGCTTCCATGTTTTTTTTCCGTATAATGATTTGCATGAAATTATTAAATACTTTGAGCTTTTGTCTTCACAACTAAGGTGATCGAAACAAGAAACAAAAGACGATAGAAAGTGCAACCAATGCCTGAGGATTCGCCCATCCTATGTTATAAACCTCAGCAACCGCAAAGGCCCCCTATAATAGCTTACCTCAGCCATTAGCTATACGCCTCCACGACGTCTATCTTTCGTGTCCAAATTGCTTTCTTACCAATCCCCAACTCTTACTTGCTAATGTTTTATTGTGTTGTTCCTCCTCAATGACAACTTACTGTTCCCATACGCTTTAATCCTATGGGGAAGCACCTTCGTGCATGGGTTCCTCAGTTCTATTGACACACTGTACCAAATGCCCCTTGTTTTTCCTCTGTGCTATCGTTCTACTCGAAAACAGAAAGAAACCTTTCTGCCTACCTTCATTATACTAAAGCTGTGTGAACTTTATTAACTTGCGTCTTGCATGAGAAACTTCTTCGCTTTTAAATGAGAAGAAATTCGAAACAAGATTTAATTAGATTGTACATCTGCTACGGAAGTTAAACTGACCTCAACCTCAACAACGAGCACGCTGAATTCAAAGCAGCTAAAAATTTCAACTAAAATCGTAACAAAAAAATTAACTTTGCTTACAGCCTGGTTCTTGGATGTTCTTTAGAAAAGCAAATAAACTGTTGATAGTGAGCCGTACGAACAGCTCCTCAACAGATAAGAGAGGACGACCGAATAGCGATTGCTCTATGCCCAACTAAATAAAGTGAGCACGAAACACAGACGTTCCGAAGGTTTTGCTAATATTTAACATAAGTAGCCTACACAATCCACTACGGTCGCTACTCTCCATAACATAGCATTCGCGTCCTTAAACTACTTTAACCCTATATCCTTTAACACATCTCCTATGCCCCCTGACAGAATTGTGAAAACTTTTACATAACCCTAATTCATCTGCACTCATCCTTTTTAGGCCTTCATAATTAACAACAAAAAACAAAATGAAACAGGTGATAATATTTTTCTTGAAATCCAAGGGTATATATTCCTAAATTTCTCTGCCCATCCAAAAATGGAACAAGTTGAGCTATGTTCATAATTTACAAAAAACTAGAGGGCTCTCCTCAAAATAATCCATAAAAAACTAGGATTAGCTAACCATACAAAATGACGGCAATGAAATTTGTTCTCCACACAATAAAGTTAAAATCAACTATGTTCATAATTTTGTTGCAGGAAGTCTATTGAGTTGATTTCAACGTGAACCATACCAATAAACTAACATTAACTGGCCATCAAAAATTACTGCGATGAAACTTACTCCCACCTCGATGATGATCTTACGCCACGAGGCGTTCCAGTTTCCTATAAATTAGCTGTTGTACACCGCCAAAAGAAACTTGAAGCCCATGCACTGAACATTCCTCCACAGGATCAACGCACATGAGAACAGCAATACGGGATAAGAAAATAAATAGTCAAATTTAAAACCTTAACAAGTACGAAGTTTTGTAAAAAGAGAAGAAGAAGAAGAAACATATGAGAAATACGTCGATTAAACGGGCAACCCATGCACAAAAGTGTTCCCATACAGATTCAACGCCGTTGGGATCAAAAAGTCATGAAAAAAAAGAAGTACACAATAAAGCATCGGCAAGTACGAATGCAATATGAAATGTAACAAAATACACACTAAAAACGTCCTGAAGGCTTAGCTGATGGCTAAAGTAACCTACACAAGCCCACAGATAATGAAACTAACAGGTTAACCCAAATGGCGGAGCCCAAACTGTAGTGCATCATGAGTAATAAGGCGTGTAACGTCATAAATTTTAGGAAGGATAATTTGCTGCTCTTTTACATTCTTTCTCCATCACTTCATTTAAGCTTCCAGAGTGCTTTACATGGCCTACAATCTTTATATGTAGTTTACCTATATACGTATCAAAACATCTACGAACTTTTTTTTTAACTTTCTGAAAAACAAAATGTTGAAACAACATTCGTTAAAAGCCTTGTAAAAGAGAATATGAATTCAACCGGCAAATGCCCGCATATATGACAAGCAATTTTAAAACAAAGTTTATCGTCTTTAAAACGCAATAGATCAAATAACTTTTATCAAAAGTATATGGCATTCTAAAAATGAATTCATATAAATGACTACTGCAATGGTTTGGATGTATTTTCGTAATCTACCAATGACCTGCTATCCTCTATAATTTCAAACCGCTCCAACAAAATTTGGCACAACGCAAGCGAATGAACGCAAAAATAAAAAACTTTTAATAAATATTTATAAATAAAATATAAAGGACCAACTGAACACAATTTACTTTTTTTCCGGTGAAGTAACATTAAAGCAATATGTACATATAATACGCAGAAGCCATACAATTGTAGCTATACGCTGCACGCGTTACAACAATATAACACTATAGCCTAACGTCAGACTCGCGTTAATTTACTTGCAAAAAAATACCCAACCACGCCTAAACAGCCTCTAGGAATGAGTTGAAACTGGCGAATATCAATTTCACAATTTTTCCAATAGTAGAGGAAGATATGTTATAGGACGCGTACGGGAAGGCACAGCTTAGGCTAACATTTTTTCCGAAACTCTCCGACCGAGTGCGTTCCTCATACGGAAAACGACCTTAATAATAATAATAAAACTATCCTTCAGAAATATAAAGAAAGGCCGTAGATGCTTTAATACATATTTTCCATCAATTATAATGATTATAGGACTATACGACACCGTGGAGGCCCATAGGAAATAATGGAATGCATATAAAAGCTGCAAATTCCCGTACTAGAACTTTAAAACGTCATACATTCATTACCCATGATGCACTGCAGCTTGGCTTCGCCCCATGGATTAACCTATTAGTCTCATGCTTTGTGCGAACCAATCTACCTTGATCCTATGGCCTTGGGCCCATCCCATATATCTCTGCGTATGTATACCCATGAAACACACAATACCTTCACTTTCTACTCCT
>LQNS02000231.1:9867416-9880303 GCA_001587735.2 Parhyale hawaiensis
CAGACACCAACACATTGCCACCGTAACAGTAGATAGACTTACACAAAAATGTTCCCGTAGAACGTGGTGAAGGGAACAACAGATAAACTCGGTAACGGAAGTGTGCTCCTATTTGAAGAAATGACTCGTGAAGCACAAACTACATTAGCTACGGGCAGCCGTTGAATTACGCCGCCATCTTGAAATAGACAACTGAGCAGGAGCGGCGCACGTCCACCTCCGATGGCAAAAGCAGGCTATGGAGGTTAAACGAAATATGTAATAATTAGGGCTGTGACATGGCTTATTTTGCTTATTGCTGTAAGAATCTGCTTCTATTATTTTGAAGCATATGCTTTTTGTTAGGGCATTAAGCAAACTGATTTGAGCATATGGTTTTTGTTTGGGCTTGAAGCATAATCATTCGAGCATATCCATCATCAAAGCTCCTGTCTACTTTTACTTTTATTAAGGTATGTTGTCAATTCCCTTAGGCTTCTGTGTAAAGTAAGCGTCAAGTAACTAAAACGCTTCAAGTTCTTCATCTGTTCATAAAAAGTCAATAGGCAGCACATGAAAAAAATGTTTAGTGTTTACTAATCCATTAGCTCCGCGATACAATGCACGCGTCATCCTGTACAATATACGTGGATCCGGTGTCTTGTTNTCGAGTAACTAAAACGCTTCAAGTTCTTCATCTGTTCATAAAAAGTCAATAGGCAGCACATGAAAAAAATGTTTAGTGTTTACTAATCCATTAGCTCCGCGATACAATGCACGCGTCATCCTGTACAATGTACGTGGATCCGGTGTCTTGTTAAACCTGCAAAAAACTCGCAATGGCGTAGGATTTGCTTTCTTAAGAGAAGAAGACCACCCAACACAGAGAATCATCCAACCATACGCATCGGTATACACTGCTGAACTCTTGGCAATCCGTGAAGCTATAATCAGTACAGTAAAACCTCCTTCTAGTACAGTAAAACCCCACCTCAATAATCCGAAACCCTCCCTAATCCGAACATCTCATTTCTGTTCGAAATGCTATCTGAACAAGAGAGCATTTTTTGGATTAATGGGGTAAAGTACGGAGTTCCTACAAATACCTCTGAAATCCGTGCAAGCCGCTTCTCATTTTTCAGATAAAAGAGGTGATGAGCGAAAAATCTGCGCGAGGTGCTGCGCAGAAGGTACGAACACTCTCTCTACAATCCGTATTAGTGCGGAATAAAGAGGTTTTTTGTCGGATTTGTAAGTACCCCGGTAATCCGAAATCCCCGCTAATCCGTCACCCCCTTCCCCCGTGCTGTGCGGGATTTTGCTGTACTTCTCAAAATCCAATTAGAAATGTCACAATAATTACTGATTCACGTAGCAGTATTTAGCTCCATCAAGAAGAACTTCAATGATAATTCACTGGTGAGAGACAACCAATCTCGTATCCGACGACTCCCTGTCTGAGTTACCCTGTGCTGGATACCCAGTCACACGGGCATTAGTAATAATGAGCGTGTGGATGCAGCTGCTCGCCTGGCAGCCGACCAATTGGCTCCAACTCCTTTACCTACTTCTGAGTAGCCAGGGGAAGATCGTGGGGACACTCCTCCAAAAAGTTACACGCACCTTTCACTGGAAATGAGGCCTTGAAAAAAATGTAATGATTAGGGACTAGCTTTTGTGTCTCGCTGCCCCCCCCCCCCCCNAAAGTACGGAGTTCCTACAAATACCTCTGTAATCCGTGCAAGGCGCTTCTCATTTTTCGGATAAAAGAGGTGATGAGCGAAAAATCTGCGCGAGGTGCTGCGCAGAAGGTACGAACAATCTCTCTACAATCCGTATTAGTGCGGAATAAAGGTTTTTTGTCGGATTTGTAAGCACCCCGGTAATCCGAAATCCCCGCTAATCCGTCACCCCCTTCCCACCGTGCTGTGCGAATTAGAGGGGTTTTGCTGTACTTCACAAAATCAAATTAGAAATGTCACAATAATTACTGATTCACGTAGCACTATTTAGCACCATCAAGAAGAACTTCAATGATAATTCACTGGTGAGAGACAACCAATCTCGCATCCGACGACTCCCTGTCAGAGTTACCCTGTGCTGGATACCCAGTCACACGGGCATTAGTAATAATGAGCGTGTGGATGCAGCTGTTCGCCTGGCAGCCGACCAATTGTCTCCAACTCCTTTACCTACTTCCGAGTAGGTCCCCAAAAAGTTTCACGCACCCTTCACTGGAAATGAGGCCTTAAAAAAATGTAATGATTAGGGACTACTTTTGTGTCTCGCTCCCCCCTCCCTTGAATTTTGCCAGTACACCTAGTGCCCACCCCCACATGGGCATTTTCCAGGTCCTAACCCGTTCATTAAGAAGAGCCCAGGGGCATAAAATTATTAAAACGACCTTGCCCAGCTGCACAGAACTGCTAACCTCCGCGTATCATTGGACCCGTGGAATATTTATAGGCCTATAAGCTAGCAGCCCCCATGGAGCTTTCACGGTCTGACTTAAGGCGCTTCATATAGATCAGTGAAACCTTCGCATTGTACCATGGCAATTCCCCGTCAACATCACAAACAACACCGAGATTCCATGTATGATATCTCATATGACCAGCCTTTTTGCTGATGATTACTCAAGCTGCCCATGTCCAAGTGGCCCGTGGATTATATTTATAAGTCCCTTTGTCTAACTAGACCAGTGGAATTCCTTTGGCAGCAAACCAGGTTCCCCAAGATTTATCTTAATCGGGCGTAAAAACAATAAAAAAGACCTGGCCTGTCGCCGAGAGATTAGTCACCAGCCGCATCACAGATACGCCAGCTTCCCGAACTCAATGAAGCGCAAAGCAATGAAGAATGAACGACGAAAATCGCCAATATATTTGCCACTCGCGTTAGCTGTAGCACAGATACCGGATTTCGCATGTAAGGCCAAATGAGAGTTGAACATTGAATTCAGGCGTGACACACGAAGGAAAAACGCTATTAATATTATAGACTAGTGGACCGTGCCGTCATTATAAATGACGGCAAAAAATTGACACTTCAACCAAAACCCCCGTCGTCTTTTGGCAAGGTGTCTACAAGGGAACTGAGGTGCTTGAAAGTAATTGAATGAGCAAGGTAATTGAAAAGTAATTGAATTTGTGGAAGGTGCTTGAAAATTAAAGACTCTGTAGAAATATTTTTTTTTTATTTTGCATGTACCTAGAGTAGGGCATAGGACGGGTGTTCCTATACGGAGGTATGACATTCCCTCTGTGCCAAGTCAATGTAACCTTTATATCATTATACAGGTTGATCGGGTTCTAGACTTGATTAATTTAATCAATATATATAGTATTATAATGTTACCAGCTGCCTGTTACAGCTTGGCTCCTGTATACATTCAAAATCAACAACTAAAAGATTCTATTGTGAAGGCTGGAATCCTCCAGTGTTTGAATGTCGTTGCCGCACATGTCCCAGTTAGATCTGCTGACCGCAACGGTGACATCCATAGAGCTATGTTTCCTCATGGTGAAATTGCAAGGGGTTATAAAGTGTCAAGACAAAATTGGTTATGTACTGACTTATGGACTGGGTCAATATTACCAAGAAAAAGCAACTGACACTGTCCTTCCTCCGTGTTGTATTGTTTGACGAATCATTAAATAAAGTATCTACAAAGTGTCATATGGACCTCCATGCACGGTCCATCAATGACAAAAACATGGTGGAAACCAAGTATATCTCATCTGCTTTTCTTGGGCATCCTACTGCTGTTAACGTATTGAGAGGTCTCCAAGATTGTTCATCTGTGAATTGGAAGATGTTCTACCTCCAGCAGAATGAACTTTCAGAAACACCCTACCAACTCCTAGATTTAGGTTCCTGTGGAATTCATACAAATCATAACGCTTTTAAGACTGCATTCAAGAAGACCAATTGGGAACTGGATGTGCTTCTGCATTCTCGCTACTACTTGTTCAAGGACTCTCCTGCACGGTGACCCGATTACACTAGAGCAACAGGTTCGTCAACCTTTCCAATGAAGTTTGTTGTAGTGCGGTGGTTGGAGAACCAATGCGTGGCTAATAGGATACTTGTTCTCATTCCACACTTGCAGTTGTATGTGAATGCAATAGAATCAAAGGAAATTAAGACTACTGTATCAAAAAGTATGGCAACTGTAATCACTGCATTGAAGAACGTCCCTCTTCCAAGAGAAAGGCTATTTTTTTTTTTTTTTTTTTTTTGTTTGCTGGCGGTCAACCGCTCGAGCCATTCCTCTGTGAATTCCAGACCAACTGCCCTATGGCCCCATTTCTCTATGAGCGGCTGCAGGCAATGCTGAGAAAGAAACTGGCCAGATTTGTGAAAAGAAGGTTTACTTGAATCTGCTAAGACGTAGGAAAAGCATCCAATCTGATGCCTGTACATGACTTTGATATCGGGTTTGGGGGGAGGCGAGCTCTTCATGGAAGTTCTGAAAATCGACCAGATCGAAGCAATGCTATGGCTTTCAGAACTGAATGTCAGAGTATCCTAAAGCATCTTGTTGCGAAAAGAAAAGTCCACTTAAGTACAGCCTAACAAGAAGCATAAGTTCGTTGGGCCCGTTAGTCATTGCGTCAAATCCCGAAGTATGCAGAAAACGATTCTGAGTAATGTGCGATAAACTGATAGATGCTGGTCGGCTAACGGCTAACCGTGCGGATGTTATCAACAACTTGTGGAGCGATTTGACAGCATTTGTGGATCGAGCTAGTAGTTTTTCAAGGCACATCATTGAAGAAAGTGATTAAACCGGAATGAGGAACACCGCCTTGACCAGTTCTATTACAGTGTGCTTGGGTCAAAACCTCAGAATGCAGAACTCTACAAAGTAATTAAGAATATTTTACTGTTGTCCTGTGGGAATGCAGAGGTGGAGAGATTTTTCTGTGAACAAGCATCTGTTGCAGGAAAATATCTGTGAGAAATCTCTGATTGCGTAAAGATTAGTACACCAGGCAATCAACATCAAAATTATTCATAAGGTGCTGATTGCTGTTAAGTTAGCATCCCAGAGGCGTGCACAACACTTGAAGGGCACAGGAAGACGCTTAAGAGCAAGCTCGTAGAATTCGTGAGAAGAAAAGGCATTTGGATATATGTACAGCAAAAAAAAAGTTCGTTTCAGAAAAAGAGGCAGCGTTTGATCAACTAAAATACAGACATCACTCTATATAACTGTGCTAGTAGATAAATTAAAGGTGCTTGAATTCTGTTTGATGAGGTAATTGAAAGTAATTGAATTCAGTTTTGAATTTCTTGTAGACACCCTGTTTGGGCTTCCTCGTTTTTGCCTATCTAATACTGAAGAAAACGATTGCAAGGTACCCAACGTTTTTTCGCAGAAAAAAAAGATTGCCAGGTACCTCACTTTATTTTACATTTTGAAATCTGAATTTTCTCCTATCTTATTCTCATAGAGCGTCACAGGAAAGATATAAATAGATAAATAAAACACGAAGTGAATTATTGTATAGTACTGATGTTGTGCGCGTTTGATGGATTTGCGCGATCGATCGATCGCGCTGCGCAATTGGTGGATCGTTCAAATTTTAAAATGAAAAAGAAAAGAATAAGTCCTTGCCTCCCCTAACCTACCCGACTTTAAAGCCGAATATAGTCCAACTTACCCGAATTTACGGCCTAATACCTACAACATCCACCGAGTGCGCAGCGTGATCGATCGCGCAAATCCGACAAACGCGCACAATATATAGATTCCAACTTCTTGGACGCGAAAATTTTGTTATGCTGAAACTATCTCACTGTGTATTCTGGATACACAGCTGAAATGAAATTCAGTGATGTTTCAGCGCTCACTTATAGTTTTCTTTTTTTTTCGCATGTTATGTAAGGGAGGGAAGGAGTGTACTTGAGACGAATTGAAGTGTACTGCTCAGTAGAAAGCACGCATCGCTTACGCTAATTTCAGTTGGCCGTCGTCGCGTTTTCCTCTGTCTTTTAGTAAGGAAAGCACATTCAATAAAGAAATGTTATCACAAATTTTTCTTGTGAAGATGAGAAGCAAATCAAAAACGAGAAGATTCCGCACCGGCCTATATTGAACGAATTTAAATATTTATCGTTACGTGAATTTTTTTCACGCACGGGTCGACTAGTGACAAATAACAGGCTCAATTCAAGACGTTTATTCTAAATCTAGAAGTTGAAGATGGTCGAAGAGACTGGCAGGCGGACTTGGAAAGATGAGTTAAGTAGCAGAAACTAGAAGTGCTTCTTGCTCGGAATCCACATTGACTACACCGTGGCAGAAATACTCGAAGAATTCCATATGCAATTTGGGCTGCAGCGACAAAATCGAGGCACTCCACCGACGCTGACAGTACAAGGGAGCATCCACGAACAGGCTCATCAGACGTCGGCACCAGAACGGAAGAACTTTAATTCGACTGGGGAGACTGTACATTTTAGATCAGCTCAAACCGGAACTGTAGTAAAGATGCCGGTGACCCCGAGGTGCGCTGGGCAAGCAATTATATTTACATAAAGATAACTGTACGCGGGAATCTCGACNGCATTTTAGATCAGCTCAAACCGGAACTGTAGTAAAGATGCCGGTGACCCCGAGGTGCGCTGGGCAAGCAATTATATTTACATAAAGATAACTGTACGCGGGAATCTCGACCGCCAGACTTCAATCGCCGAGAAAACTGAAACCTGCCGAGGGCGACTGTAAAATTGAAATAGACTCCAATCTACACTAGTGAGGGGACGTATATTCGCATCCGCGGAACATCCGCACATTTTTTGACATCCACAGCCGTATCTGCATCCTCAGATTCAAAGATGGTAATATCCGCAATGCATCCGCGGATATCAACTGTAAAACCCGCAGTAAAGGAAGCGCAGGTCTGTCACTGTACACTAAGCTCATCCTAAGAGCTGAAAATCGCAAATTCTCATTTCGATTGAAATGCGTGCCAGTGCTGTCCCTGCAAAAAGAATCATCTAAGTCCCCCCCCCACGTTTTGAATAAACTACCGTCGTGAGAGGTATGTGTTCGTTTTTAGTTGTGCGAATATTAGCATCCGAGGAAGAACCGCACCTTTTTGACATCTGCATCCGCGGATGTCAAGATGGCAACATCCGCACGTCCATCTCCGGACGTGCAAAAAATGACATCCGACCATCATCAAGTGCAAATTGCTAGAAGAGACGGAAGTGCCACCGCAAGGTTTCAGGGCAAGCTACTGAAGATGACTGTGACTGTATCAAGGAGCGAGAACTATACAATGTTTGCTGCGTGGGCTATTAGACGTACGATAACTGAGCAGAGCGGCGAGGTGTATGCGCGTTAAAATTTATTGTGACTAAAGTATTTGGGCATGCTACCCCTNAAGGTTTCAGGGCAAGCTACTGAAAATGACTGTGACTGTATCAAGGAGCGAGAACTATACAATGTTTGCTGCGTGGGCTATTAGACGTACGATAACTGAGCAGAGCGGCGAGGTGTATGCGCGTTAAAATTTATTGTGACTGAAGTATTTGGGCATGCTACCCCTTGAATAACCTTCGATTCCTGGAGATTTCAAGCGGCGACTGCGGCGCTATACCAACCTTCCCCGACACACGAATAAGATAGTCATGTCACTTAACAAAGAGTTGATAGAGGCCCACTTTCTTTTCTGGGGTGGCGACTGTGCAGCATGGACGTTCGGAGCGTATTTGATCACTCACATCTCTGTGGCAGCTGTGAAATCGACGAGCCCATTTCCTAAATGGGCCGACACAACTAAATCGGCTTCGTCAACGTCTACCAGATGCCGGTAAATGTTTGATTCACGTTTTTCTACATGGAAAAATTCACGTTTTCTATATGGAAAAATTCACGTTTTCTATATGGAAAAATTCAATGACGCATTTTTGCTTTTGACGCACGTCCATTACACGGATGGCTATTTCCAAGTGTCACGCCGTCAATACTGCTACAGAGAAATCAAAAACACTTATTTTAACAAAATAGGTTGAATTACGCGGAGTCCGCACGTCGGATTCACTGTTACACGTGTAACACTGAGGGTAACACCGTCATTTCATTGCAACACGCCCCTGTTGAGACGGATTCTCCCAAATACTTGCTACCTCCTCACATTAAACCTCAAGGCTGCCACTTGTAGAGGATTTCCCCGACTGTACGAAGCTTTTAGCCAGCCGTATGGGTTAGGGGGAGCCTACGGTGTAAACGGCACTGTGTAGAGGAAATTTAGGGGAAATCATATCCTAGGAAGGGCGGTTTTTTAAATTCTACGAACATTGAAGGTATTGGTGCGGTATCGTTAGAAAGTGAATAAAATACACAAAGTTTTCACATCCTCATAAGGAATTGAATCTGCAGAGCTTGGGCACGATGGCCATCGCATACGATGGCCGTGGTATGTAGACAATTTCCATCGGTAAAACTACGACGGTAAAACTATGAGCTGTTTAACACAATGGGAATTTAAATGCTCCGATGGAATCGTAGCAAACAATCTGTGATGGCCAGTTTCTCTATCGGCGATGGTGTTATGGGGTCTTAAGAAATGGTCCAATGAAATGACTGAACATGCCATTTGGCGATGGTATACGTTGGGCATCGCCATCGACTGTACTTCCGATGCCGATGAAATAAGACTGAAGCAAAAAAATAGCCTTGCGAGTTTGAAACATTCATTTTCTTATTAACATTAAAACAAAGAGGGGTGTTGCCGCAGTTCTCAAACCTGAACTCCGACGGGCGTGTTGCTATTAGGCCTTCGATGCTACCATAGCCTCCAATGCGACACAGGTTGGTTAACACTTGTGTGACACCGACAACAACCCTCCTGAATTGTAAAGTTATGAGCTGTTTAACACTGCCTTTGTTTACAAACATTGACTTTGATACTCAACAATTAGTATTACAAAGTCCCAGGACTGCCATATATTGCTGAATTCCAGCATTTGAAGCTCTTTGGCGTAGTTTTCTCAATTTTTTATCCTAAAATAGTCAAAATAAGGCTGAGCCAATATGTGTCAAACTTGCCTGAAAATTCTTCAACACTTTCTTGGGGCGCTGAGATTGCTGGTCGCATTCACTGCTACACAGGTAACACTGTCAGGGTAACACCAGCGTCTAATTGCAATACGCCCCTCAGGCTGGCAGGCAGCTTGGCAGCTGCAGGCGGGTGAGCCCTCACAATATTGCAGTGTCCGTCGCATACACATGTCTTTCTGTTTCTTTCTGCTAGTTTTTAATTTTTAAGGTTTATTTCGTCCCTCTTCATCCATCCCGTCCTTCGTAAGTGATACATTTATTTACAGAATAACCAATGGTGTGCAGTGATATACTTTAGTGCGACGTATTTTGCACTGTGTAGCAAGTTAGTGGAAGTTAATGAACGGGCTATTAAAAAGATAGATTTGAGCACTCTCCACTGGGAACCCAGGTGCGTGTTTGGTGTTACACTCACTGGGTTACACGTGAAGCAGTGAATGCGAAGTGCGGGATCTCAGTGACCCAACAGTGTGGTGTTGCGGAATTTTCGGAAAGCTTGAGCATATACAGTTCTGGCGGAGTCTTAATTTTGGCTGTGTTTTAGGATATAAAGTTGAGAAAACTACACAAAAGTGCTTCACATGCTAGAATTCAAGCAATATATGGCAATCATACCTTTTGTAATACTAGCATTAGATTATCAAAGTGAATGTTTATGAATAAAAGACAGTGTTACCCAGCTCATAACCCTAAAATTGAGGAGGGTTGTCGTCATTGTCACCCAGTGTTACCAAGCCTGTGTCGCATCTGAGACACCGAAGGCATGATTGCAACACGCTCCAGGCTGTGCAAGTAGCCATAGGGTTAGGCTTAAGTTAATCAGGTTCGCCCATCCAGAGTAATGGAAGCGCGACCAGGGGGGAATGTGTAGGCTGATATAGACATTAGCTAGGCATTCGGGACGTCTCTTTTTCGAACCCGCATTGCTTCCTTCCTGATTTAGTACATTGCTGGCTGTGTTCTAATCAGTTCTTCATTCTTTTTCCCGACTTGTTATCTCGTGAGTTTGTCCACCTTGGTACGGGAGTCCCGCGTTTCTAGACATCCTACGTGTTCCTTCCTTTTTTTTTCTCTTGGATCGTCATTAGAGATGCCTAGGACAATATAATAGCTGCACAAGCTCGGTGTTCTTGAGTCTCCAGCCGTTTCCGCTAATTCATCAACAGATAATTCTTGATAGATTTCATGTGCGGTATTTGCATTCAAGTTAACTTATTCCATTTTATTCTCTACAGAGCACCCAATGTTTGCAACCCTATTTTCTTGAGTCCTTGAATAAATAGATGGTCCTATATCGTTGTGTCGACAACCCCTCATCCTAAAGCTCCGTGACAAGACCTTGGAAAGTCAAATTATCCAGGCCGTTGGTGACAAGTAGATTGGCGCCTACAAGAGGGTTACAAAGTTTAGTTTCATACATATTCCAGATCTAACAATGGCAATAACATGGGCCTAACATTTCGTACCTTTTATCAGCTAGGGATAATAGTACTGGTTTGAAAATCGCACACAGGCAGAGGTTATAAGATGATACTTTTAGGTATGCAAGGTTTGAGGTCTGAATTGTTTGCATTTTTAAAAGTGTTGATGCGATGATCCATCGCCGATTCTGACACCCTGTGATGGCCATCGCCGACGGTTATTTCATCGTAGGTCATCGCAGATGAAAATTGGTGATTTTTGGTTCCGATGCCGATGGAGCGATGGTATTGCTATCGCCATAGGTAAAACGATGACGATCGTACCATCGATTTGCCATCGTAACATAATCGAAGATGCCGACCTCTGGGAATCTGGCAACCCTGCTGTATCGAGCTTTCCAAAAGTCTTGACTTGTTTTAATAATTTGCCATCCGAAGTTCGTAAAAGCTTTGTTTATAATAAACTAATACATTCCAGATCTTGTTTATTTCATTATGATATAAACAAGATTGCTATTCAATAGGACCACCATTGGCAGGAATAACACGCCCTACACGTGATCTTAAGTCCTTTGACACATTACGGACCTAATCCTTCCTCATCTGAGCCCAAGTGCGCTTCACAGAGGCTTGCAGCTCCCAAATGTTGTTGTGGCTATCTTTGCATGCTTTAATCTCAATATGCGGCCACAAGCTGTATTCCAGAGGAATTGAGATCAGGCGACTGCGGGGGCTAGAAAGTCATATTTTAGCTCATCTACTTTTCGACATGTGTGCTGGTGCACTATCTTGCTGCAACACGTAATCACCATCTTTGAGGATTTTTCTGATCCAAAGAAGGAAGTTGTGGCCATGATATTACTGTATTCAGCCCCCTGTCAACCTGTAACCGCCCGCATTGGAGGCATCTTCTCTCCATTGGGGTAACAACGCCAAGCATCATCACTGAGGCCGGATTCTTTGTTGTGGATACATAACTAACAGATTCTTTGCCGAATTTCAACACTCGATAGTTCCGTTTGTTGAAGACAGGATCCACGGTGAAGGTCTTCTCATCTGAGAAAATGATGACTCTATTTCCACGACTTTTTCAAGTCGTTAGAAGGCGGGAACATCACTCTTGGCGCTTTTTAAGGGGACCGTCAGTAGGAATGCAACCAAATCGTACATTTTGGGTTTTCATCACCTTGCTTGTGTTTCACATGAACTGAATCTTGTATATGATGTAAAAGAGAATTTCACATAGAAAAATGTAAAAATCATCGAAAACAAAACTATGTTAACCTTTTTTTCTTTTTTCTACGCGGGCCTTCATTTCTCGCTCAATTTGAATGAAATTTGGTAGATATACTATAGAAGACTGCCAACAATAATGTGGATGTAAATTTCTAATTTCGTTCTAGTTTTAAAATTATATATTCATGTGTTATGGACTTGAATGGTATTTCACGCATTTATATATATCTTATGAAAGTGATAATAATGAATAATAAACCTAATAATGATGATTGTAATAATATACAAATAATGTAAGTTAATAAGTAGTTATTGAATTATTACATGAATAAAGAAATAATCACTGTCATTGTACAAAGAACTGGTTGATTCAGACAAATTTTGCGCCCATAATGGGTAGGAGAGTAAGCCCTTCCAAACACTTAATCTACATGGTTGGAAGCTGAAACGGTGAAGGATTAGAGATACACAGCTTTGAGTAATAATTGTTTATTTTGCATAGGAAGCAGTATAGAAATGGATGTTTACGCTCTTTTAGTAAACGCTGCAAATCACTGGAATTACAATTTTTATCTCGCGGACTACACACTTCTGGTTGTCTATTGACAAAACACATAAGTACAGTAACATTCAAATTGAGTTCGATTGACATATTTAGGTCCCGTGGAAAGACTTCCTTTGAACAGAAATTTGGAGCACAAATGTTGACGACAGCGTTAACGATTTTCAGACTGAGTTAGGTATTATTTCAATTTGACACAAATCTAATAGACATTTAGGGCAGGAAACAGTAAGACCGCTGGAAGGAATCACAATATAAGGGCATCTGAAGATGCACATATATAGCCATTCGACCAGGTTAAGGCCTCGCTGGGAAAAACCTCCCTACATTATATATGAAATAAACGAGCGAGTCCTTTCGCAGTATGCTAAAGAAACTTCTTATTCCGCGCTCAGCGCTACCTCGTCCCTACGGGCTCAACCGCACCTTATGCGCTATTGCCAATATGTTAGTATGATACAGAGGGCAGGAGGAAAAAAAAGAAAAAGGGGGGGGGGGAAGAGCCCATGCCCAAGAGACTATCTTGAATGCCCGCAAGCACGCTCAAGAGCCGCTGACGTGCGGAGCTTAGAGACATCATAAACTATAGTTGGAGCGGGAGAGAGAAGGAGAT
>LQNS02000231.1:10007607-10026722 GCA_001587735.2 Parhyale hawaiensis
GGTTCCGCGGGATGTATCAAGTCTCGAAGAACGCTGTACGTTTTAGCTCCCACCAGAGTCAACAACACTGGGACCTTCTTCTCTTCCTTAATATCATTTGCCGTGAAAAATATCTGGAGACGCTCAACATATAGCTTAAAATCTTCCTTATCTGGATCAAATTCAGGGACATTTCCCAAGTACGGCATCTCGTCGCCAGTATAATATCTTAATAGTTGCGTGCGTGTGGTGATAAAAACGGGAGGAGAAGGAGAACTTTATTCAACGGCAGAGTACAGAGAACTGAATAAAAATATAAAGGAAGTATGGCATAGACTTCAGAACATTTCAAGAAATGCGGACCTTACAATACATCACAGGAATCATGATGTGGCGGCGCAGAAATTGGTCAAATCTCTCCAACAATGAGAGTCCCACGAGCTCCATCAGCTGATGGGGGAGCGATAAGTGGCCTAGCGTCAGAGGCCGAGTCTCAGGCTGGCATCGATGGGCCCGAAGTAGCTGTCGTGGCACGCTTGGTGACAGCTAAAACAGGACGCTCAGCATTAGCATGAGACGACCGTGTTCTACAAATTGCCTGTAATGGCCCTAAGGACATGCGAGGAATGTACTCCTCTTGCCGTGTTGGCAGGTTGAGGTGTTCTACCGCTAGAGATGTAATGCATTTGGGTTGTTGAATTAGACGGTGTATTAATATTCTGACCTTCGATGGGCGGCACACATCAGTCAACTCTCTTTCACTCCTTTTCAATTCCAGCCACAGGAAAAAATGCATGCTATAAGTGAAGATAAACCAAAATAAAAATAATCCACCGGGAATAGGCTCCACATATAAATACAATGCGTTCAACAATAATCCCAATCATTTCAACTGTTATAAAAAAACGCTGTGCCCTGCGTTAACTCATATTTACGAACACTAACTCTTTGAAGTGCCACACATAAAAAGTGAATATTAAAATAGAAAGCATATGTAAGCCTATCATACATTTCCACTATTTGTAATTGTTTGGTTAGAGATATTAGTTATAGTTAGGAAGTTTAAACCTCAGTTTCCGAGCATAACGATATTACAGAGGAAAGAGAACGGGACATATAGTATGCCAAGAGAAACGGGGAACCCATGCACGAAGGTGTTCCCACCACACAGGATCAACGGGCATGGGAACAGCAAGCCGGGAAAGAAGAGGAAGAATAGAATAAAGCATGAGCAAGTAAGAGTGTGAAATCGGGAAGGAAGCAAAGTGGGTACGAAAAAGGTTAGAGAAATTAAAAACATCACTCAGGATGGCTGCTTCTCTTACGAAGCAATTCTGTAAACAGTAAACGAAATGAAATGTGAACGTAAATGAAAAAAATATTATCCATCTTAATAACCACAGCAGATTGCATACTTCGAGAATTGAAAGTATGCATTTGCAATAGCAACCTAAATCTATAAAACCGCACACTACCTGTTTGGGGCTAATTCTCGTTGTTAATAACATAAACAAGAATTAAGGAGAAAAAATTTAAAATGGGAATAACTTTTCATTCCCCACAAATCCAATCTTGCGATATACCTAGTTTACAGCTCAATATCAAAGAGTCACAACCAGTCTCAAGTATCGATTCCTGTAGCCAGCAGCGTGGTGAAATAGGGAAGGGGTTAAGAGGGAGTCATACTAGCAGCCTACTTGTTGCATCAGTAGGCATCTAAATTTACAGCCGAACTCAGGCTAAGGAGAACCCCTAACAAAATATTGGAAAGTTTGCAATGTACCGTATTTTATATTGTAGTTATTCAGTACACGAGATCATGAAAATAAATAATGTGAAAAAATTATGCTCAAGAGTAGATACATGTGTTTGCACCATGTAGGTTCTCCACTGTCAATGCCATAGATTTTTGGCTGATGATTGTTATATTTTTCTTCAACTTCAATATTGACAGTACTAAATGGTGCTAAGAATGGTTTCATTACAAACTAGAGGGTACTTTCAGAGTGCATAAATCCACCAAGCAAAGCAACTGTGACGGAAAAATAAATTTGATTTTGGAATCACGATTTTCATTATATCTACCAAAATGATAAATTCAAAAGTTGTGTTGCTAAGAAACATTATGACAAACATTAGTCAACCACACATAGCAGATGCTTACGCCTCCCTAGACATAACTATGGTGATGCAAGAGAGGAAAAGGTAGGGACATGTACTCGACATGTCAAGAGAAATGTGGAACCCGTGCATGATGATGCATCTACGCTTAAGGAAACGTACACAACTATCATCAGGAAAATGTAATCATTGCAATCTTTTAGCATGTCAAACAAGTCCTGAGAATGTCACAAAGATCCATCCAAAACTTATCGACATACTGTCGTAACAAGCATACAATCCAAGAGCAACAATCAAATGAACAAACACGGTCATTAACTCATGGTAATAAAGTCTACCTAACGACTAATGTAAATTTCCTGCAAATCCATATATAACTGCATAAATTAGGGTACAACAAAAAACTGAAATGTTTGCAACAAAAGTTAATCATTGATTACTGTCAACATGCCTAACAATCCTTGCAAAATTTTTTAAAGATCCATTCATAATTTTCTCAAGTAATTTTGGTAACAGAGTCAAACGGATCAACACGACAATAACATAACCTCCTTGGCGGAGGCAATCATTCAAAGCCAACAAAATATTACCTGAATCTGGAGTTTATATCATAGGCACAGACGTCATTGGCTTTTGAAAAAAAAAAAAATGGCCAGATAATCATTACAAATTTTAAATGTAGCTATTTACTATAACTGTCCCGAATGGTACTTTTTGTCAGAAAAAAAAAAACGTGTAAAAGGAGCAGAAAATACAGTGCAGAAGTAGCTCAATATGCGAGTATAGTCTGACAGAAAAAAATGGACAAAATTAATGGTCACATTAAATGATAATTAACGTATATCAACAATCGGAAAGGGAAAAATTTGACCCCAGGTAGGAGTCACTTGATATACAGTGTACTAGTAGTTACTCCACAATCCTTGTAACCAGCAAGTCTTGAGCTCTACGCGCACCCCACTTTAACTCTGCCTAACTTCAAAATCGTGTTAGCAATAGATTAACTTCACACTCTACAGTGTGAAGTGCGAGTGCCATGTAGAATATTAAGCGTGAATACAGTTGCACTTAAATCAAGCACTAAGATCAATCAGGTAAAGTCAACTACAACACACTCCAGCGTGCAAATACAAGTAGTTATTTATATCTAATGGTGTGCTGATTTATAATGCCATCAAGTCCCGAGTGAAATTCGAAGTTTGTGCACCAATTCACCACACTACAGCCTGCAAGGCATACGGTGCAATCTATGGAATGTTCATTAGAGAAGTGCAACCAAATAACCCCTATAACACTGTGAGCCGCTTGTCAGTACTATATAAAACAGTGACGGACAGACCTAAATTCCACTCCTGTACACCTATAATAGCCCGCCGATGCCAAGCGTTTTCTAATGAACCAGCTCACTACCGACACCAAGTTGCAGTAGTTCTTCAGCTCACGCATTGACGGTCACACTGCTCAGGATTCCTACCACTGTCAAGGATGAATGGACCGAGAACGGCCAGGCCACACGGAATATGGGCTCTATTTGGATCAGGGAATAAGGGGTCAGCATCGATCTGGCAGCATATATATCAAGGCTAGACTATAGCTGCTGTGCACAGTTGCATCTCACTTAAGTTACACTTAAATTGGAAAACACGTTGAACTCCAAAGTACATCTGCATCTGCAAGATCTACGCTACAAGGTTGCATTCTACACTACTCCAACGGTTGTGAGTATACGTACCTACATAAACAGTGCTACTAGGAAGTGCTTTACGGTGAAGTGTTCAATTTCTACGAATCTGTTGAGATGAATCCTCCTTGTTTTGATACTAAAGATAATACTTTTGCACGCTTCAAGAAGCTTCGTGAACGTGTACAAAAATCTCGAGAATCAGTCGACTCTTATGCGACTGCTGTTCGCGAGTTAGTGGAAAAATGTGCTTTTCCACAAGATTGTAAAGATCGTTTATGCAGAGACATGTTCATCTCAGGACTCAGGAGCTCCAGTTTGATTTCACTTCTCTAATGTGATAAAACTGCAGATACATTCGACAATTGTGTAATTATTATTATTAAAAATTCACGCCTGAGCTCCCACGGACGGGTAATACAACCCAAATGAAGCATCTTGCAACGCCGGGAAGCTCAAAACGCTGCTAAAGGAAATCCAGCAAAAAACCATTCACAGCTGACTTGAACGCCTGCAAGCCAATACGACCAAAGGCCGATGCAGGCAACAAATTCCAAACCATAGCCGACCAGGGCACGAAGCGCCGACAGAACTGATTAGTTCGAAATCTGACAGCATCCAAAGGGAAGGAGTGCGCTCCGCACGCAGCACGAGTCGCCCTCCCAAAAACTTTGAGGGCAGAGAGAAGAATACAACCAATGCCTCTCGTTATTGTACACCTTATAAAACATGCATAGCTCTGCTACTCTTCTCCTGTGGGACTGGTTCACTAGATCATTATCGGCGTACAGCCTGCTGGCTGAACTAACAAGTCGATCCAACAGACGCAAGTGTCAGCAGCTGAAGCCCAGACTGGTGAGTAATACTCCAACACAGGCAGCAAAAAACGCATAAAAACATCTGCGGGCAACCTGACTATCACCAAACACGGAATTCACCTTATGCAGTAGCAGAATCTTAGTGGAAGCACGTGACAGCAACCTCCTAATATGCGACTCAAAAGTAAGCTCATCAAAGACAACACCAAGAATCTCCAAGGAGCTAGACTCCTGAACTAAAGTGTCATTAATCTCCAGTTGGGGATGCTGCGGTACAAGTGTCCGAGACCGACTGATAGTCATCGACTTGGTCTTACTGGCATTCAGCTTCATACTCCAGGCCGAACACCATGCACTAATGCGTGACAAATCCCTATCCAGAGACTGAGCGATAGCATCACGCAGGCGAGGAGCAGGTATCACTGCCATCAAATTGGAATCGTCGGCATAGTTGATCAACGTGTTTTCGAGTGAAGGAACATGTCACTAGTATAGAGAAGAAACAACAGCGGGCCACGTACACTGCCCTGAGGGACGCCAGACACCACACCGACTGAGGCGGTCAAAACGCCGTCAACAGACACTCTCTGCGTTCGCTCAGAAACAAAATCACGAATGATTGACAAAACCCTACCACCCACACCACAGGACTCCAGCTTATATATTAGACCCCTGTGGTTAACCCTGTCAAACGCCGCGCTAAAGTTCAACTGGACAAGGCGTGCTTCCGACCCACGATCCAGCGCAGATTGTAAAAGGTGTGACACCGACAAGAGTCGCAGTGTTGTCGGGTTGCCAATTCTGTACGCAAACTGACCAGCAGGCAGCAACCCCGTAACCTCAGCGAAACAACCCAGCTTACCAGCAATCAACCTCTCGAACACCTTCGACAATATGGGCGTCGGGGTGATGGGTCGATAGTTGGCCACATAGGGCGACACCGCACCCTTGGGAATAGGAGTAATATTCCCAGTTCGCCAACAACGAGGAAAACTTCCCAACCGTATCATGCGCCGGAAGATCACTGCAAGCTTGGGGGCAAGAACATCAGCCAGCTGCTTTTAAAACAAAGGAAACATGCCCACCGGATCCACACCTCCATACGGATCAAGGCCTTCAAGCAGCACCCTGATTGCACCAGATCTGAAAGCCAAAGAGGTGAAGCGAGGTCCAGGGTGACACCCATAGGGCAATGGCAACACATCGCTGCTTTGCTTCAAATCAAAGTGAGCCGACAAGAGTTCCGCCCTAGCCAAGGGCTCAGTAACGATGCCTCCACCTGGACCAACAAGGGGCGGCAACGAAGGTTCAGCACCGAACACTGAACTCTTCAGCTCACTCCACCAACGATGTGGATGGTCAGTACTCAGCAGAGAATCCCTGGCACGGTGCTTCAGACGACGCCGTGCCTCCTTATACACACGTCTAGCCTCGGCCCTACGATCAACATAGGTCTGCCACAACGTGCGGTCCCGCGAACGTCGCCATGCCCGATAAGCCGCTTGTTTAGCTTCGAAAGCTAACCGACACTAGTCGTCAAACCACGGTTTATCTCGAGACCTCACAAGAATAGTCCTCTTCGGGACAAACCTCTCCAAAATGGACACGGTCAAATCGTTGAGCTCAGAGACAGGATCCTCATTGTATTGTATTGTCATCGCCAAGCAGCACTAGGCATCGTACAGCGACCGTGACAAAAACCTGACCGTTCGTGCGATAAGCAGGGCACGAAAAATTGGAGGCTACATCTAAATTGAGGCTACATCTAAATTGAGGCTACATCTAAATTGATAAAATGAACTTGCTTCTAATTGACCGCTTCCCTGCTGGGTCGCTTTTCCCTTTGAAATAAGAGTAAATTTCATAAATCTTTTTAAATTTCAAACTCATAAATTCCAAACGCGAAAGTTTTTCAATTAACTCTTGCTTCAGCATTGTTCGGACTATACGACGCTAACAAATTTCATGTTCTCCCGCAGTTCCTGCATTATAGCGAAACTAATTGGTGAAGGCCCCCACGGCACCGCTGCACATCTGCGGTTAAGGCTCCACCTCCTGGACACCACCACGCTCCATAATATTATTCAATTATTTGAAACTACCATAGTAATAAATAACTTAAAGTCTAAAGACTGGTAATTGATCCTCTACTCTCAAGTTTTTTAAATTTAATTATTTTTCGCTATACTTGATGCCACGGCCTCTTCTCCGGCAACGAGCGAGGAACCCGGTTGTTCGCCACCAGCTGCTTCAGGAGAACGAGATGTGGGCGTTGCTGCACAGACTGACGTGGCCAGTGACACTCCTGATGTAGCGGCGCCTGCAGCTTGTTCTCCTGTAACAGCTGGTGGGGGCAACGATAATGTATTTGCTGTTCCCCGTGTCCCTGACCCTCAGCCAGATGATGGGGATTCTTCGATGGAGGTTTCCGATGTCGACACTTTACCTTCGGTTAATGTTGATGTTATTAATCAGCATGATTCTGAAGGTGAAGTGTCGGCAAGTGATGTTCCCATGGAAGAAGAACCTGATTCTTGTGCTTGTTGTCGCCGAATTTCCGCCGAACATCATCCTCTTGTGTTCCAGAGGGTGCCCGATAATTTTGTTCGGCGGAAATTCGGTGACACCAGGTGGTTGAGAGCATTTAATTTTCTGTGTCTTCCCTGTTTCAATTGTTTGGATAGGGCTGTTCCACCGTTGTGGGCTGCAGCATGGCCTGCACTGTACTTTACGTTTCTAAGTACTGACGTCCCTCAGTTGGATGTCGGTAAGTTTGTAAAGTTTCTCCCCTTTACTGTGCGAGACATGTACAGTCGTGTTGTTCTCTCGCCTGGTGTTGCAGCCGTGTGGGGGAACCATCCTCCACGGGTTGTAGATATCACGCATCGTGCTGACACGTATTGTGCAGTTTTGGCGGAGCACTGTACGCACTGCACTTTCTTGCAGCTAGATGTAGAGCCAATTCTTAGTGTAATTTGCATTATGGGTGGTGCTCTTCATATAGGGGCAGAAGTCGGTACAGAGGCCATGCTACTGCTTGCGTGTCATTATTTGGCTAAGACATGTCCAAGTTTTGGTGCAGACAGTTCGCGGCTTTTCGGTGCTCGACCCGATTGGCCATATCGGCTGGTGATGTTGCAGAAATTCGAAGTGGCCGCCAGTGTGTACATTGAACCGCCGCATGGCATGTCGATCATGATGTGCGGTCCTTCTGTACATTCTGATGGTCGCTCTCGCTATGTTCATGTACCTCGGCATCCGGTCATGGACATGTCGTACCTGGTTGGGGATTTTCTGGCCACGGCTAGCGTCACACCATATTTTGTAAGGTATGGGCAAACTCACGGTAGTAATGTATCGTCTGCAGTTGTACGCCAGTCAGGCAGTGTAGGGTTATCAACTTTCATGGTGAGTCCTCGCCAATGTCCTGATGTTCCAGTACCTAATTCAGCGCTGAGAGCAAGTTGGGCCATTACGCTGCAGCACCGTCCGGAAATCTATCAAACTTTCTGTCAGCCTGGATACATTGACCAGAGTTTTTGTGACCTGTTGATAGAATTTGTTGGTGGAAAGTAAGACTTGTCTGACGCTGTAGTTCTCCCAGCTGTCGCCACTGGTACCTATGTATCTATTGATGACTTCACTCAGCTCTGGAAGTCGTACAATCGGCGTTTGGAGGGGGCTCCCCCTGCAGGTGACAGGAACTTGCGTCCTCGTCGTGGTAACCACTACGACTGTGTACAGGTTGTGCATACTGCAGATGATGTGGGACAGAGACCCTTCAATATTTCCACGATTAGGGTAAGACGTCGTGAAGCGGCTTGTGGTTCAGTTATCTTTGTAGTTTTGCACAGTCTTGCTCTCCATCGTTGCTTCGAGGCTGAATTGCGTGCTCACAGGAATGAACCAGTTGAATAGTTTGTTGAAGACTGTGGCATAAGCTGGAGGTTGGAAGAATGCACCTGGTAAAGCTGTCAGAGTTGAGGATGCTCTGCTGAGGTGTGTTCGCAATCGTCACGCTGACTTGCCACAGAACGTTAGTAGCGAGCGATTGGCTGCTCTTGTATTGCAACATTTCTGTGGTGTTACAGTAATTCGTCCCGTAGCTAATTTGGATGCACAGGTCAGTGCCAGTGAAAGTGCTGTTGTTGTAATTGATGCCGCTGACGCACCTGTATTTGGGCATGTTGGACTGTCTCGAACGAGGAGTGAGAGCCACAGTTTAATGCTGGCTGTGAGTGTCTTCATGTGGGACGAGGACTACACCACTTCTGTAGCGTTTCGTTGGTGTGAGTCCAACAAGTGGTTGCTATTAGATGATCAGCAGCGAATCACTACAGAGGATGAAATAGTTCCCCGCCCTTGGAAGCTACTCGTGTAAATTTCTCCAAATGCAGCTGTTGCACTTGGGAGAGATGAAATGCTGAATTTGAGTGTTGGCCAAACTCTCATTCGGTGTTTTGATCACCGCCAGTGTTGCTTCTTGAAGGAGTATCCTGGTAGTAACATACGCTGCTGTGTAGGAAATTGTGGCTCTGCAATCAGGTGGAAGTGTTGCCACACTAATGACGGACCTTTGGAGTGTGAAAGTGGTGTTTGTCTGAAGCATTCTCGCGACTATTTCCGGTCACAGGCGGTAACTTTCATCGAATGTCGGCCGGACGGTGAGCAGTATGTTCGTGCAGGAACTGGTAGTGCTGAAGCTGTTGAGAGGCGTGTAGGGGGTGCTGATGAGCAGCCTGTTAGCGTTCCAGTAGATGATGCGAGCGAGCTGAAGCCTGGCTTGAATGAGAACCGGACAATTCCTTGCCTTGACATGCTGCTCAATGTTGACGATTTGTTGGGCACTGATCGTCAAGCCATTTGTCCAGTGAGTAACGAAGTGGAGGTTTCCACAGGAAATACTTCCGGACATTTTCTGTTGAAAGACCACTTGCGTTGCTTTGCTCGTGCTCATCTCACTCGTAGAGCTCCTGTTGTTTTTCAGCGTCTTTTGCAGCACGTGCATTCTCTTGATAGTGAGAAGTATTACCCGTTCTTGTATCCTGAAGGGGACTTGTTTCCCACCATCTTTTACAAGTCTAAAGACTGTGCTGTAGTGGGAGCCTTCCGCCTGTTCTGTTCAGTGAGTTATGATCTCGTGCAACTCCAGGAGGTTTTGCCAGTTAGGTGGATCACCTGCAGGTGCGTTTACGAGATCCATACTCACTTACCTCGTGTGATCCCCATTACCTGTCATTCAGTTTTGATACCTATCTCAATCATTTGCTGCATTCCAATTCTGCTGCTGTTGCAATCCGCAAGGGCCTGGAGCATGTGGCGCCAGCGCGAGTCGAGTACACCAATCGCCAGCATACGTTAGCATTTGATGAGCTCGACTCGCGCCGAGAGGCGAAGCGGCTTTCAGCAATGATGAAGGACCAGCAGTGGACTTGTTTGACTTTGACGGTGGATGATTCTGAGACAGTGGGCATTCGGGGAATCAGGCGTGCTGCGGAGTCGCTGTTCGAGGACTCTGATGATCCTGAGCTCAACTGTCTTGCAGAACGAGATCGTGGAATCTTGCCATGCATGGCTCCGCGTCATCAGGTGCTTCTTTGACTTGTTAGTCAAGAGTCCTGAGAAGCCGCTGGGTGACGTGAGATTTTATTGGCTGCGGTTTGAATTCCAGGATAGCGGTGCTCTTGGCAATAAGCCTCATGTCCATGCTGGAATCACGTTGATGCCTGGCTCTGATGTGAAAACTGACATTGAGCGTATAGTAAATGTTCACTGGCAGATATTCCATCCGAAGCATGGCACCGACTACGATACCTTGGAGGAGAAAGGACTTGCTGAGGGTGAGCGTGATATCGGGCGTCTTCAAGACTTAGCTACGAAACTCACGTCACACAGTTGTGCGGAAGCGAATGGGCGATGCATGAAGCGAAAACGCGATGGCTCTATGGCATGCAAGGTCCCTTCGTGCCCAGTGGCTGCCAATCCTTCGTTTGAGGAACACGGCGCCTTGTATGATTTGCATACTAAGCGTATATTGTTGCGTTATGGTTGTGCCGAAATCTGCCAAGTTTCTGGTGACCTTAAAGTCAACAAGGAACTGGTTGGCGGTAAGTGGAACTATGGAACTGTCTACGAGAAAGGCCGTGTTTCTGTTCCCATTTCCCCTTTTGTTTTCTCATACTTCCACTCTGTTACCAACCTACGGTACTGCGACGATAGGTTCGCGCTTGGCTATCTTGAGCAAGTACGTAGCTGGTATCGAAGAGCGGAGGTATGTGTTGGTGACTCACCGGGGAGGTTCTGGTGCGATAGATATTGAATTTATTGTTGCTATTTGCGTGTCAACCTTAAAAACTAAACTAAAACTGCCCGCTTTGGGCAAGACAAAGTCTTAGGACTTTCTCTCCAGTCCATTTACTCAAATAACCCTAAAGGTGTTCTTTTAAGCGGAAGTGTCGAGAGGTTGCTTGTCCATGTTGAATATTGCCAAATTTCAAGTTAGATGCTTCTGTCAGTGCCAGTAAATACTCAAATGACGGGACACTCAAGTCGGTTCCCACGTGCTACAGACAGAGCTACATAAAGCCGTATCCTCACTTGTAGCCGCAAACGTTGTGACAGTGGGGGATGATGGTAGGTTAGAATCCCTAGTGGATAAAGCTATATAGACTTTGCTTAAAGATCAGCTTATGCTGGTTTTAAATTATGAAGAGAAAAACGTAGAAAGTGATGAAAAATTGGCGTGTTTTGCTTTCATAAAACTGTTCGAAACGAAAATGGTGTTCCTGTGATGCCATCATTATGGAACTGCAAGGTCTTCATCTACTGGCAGAAATTTACACCTCTGCAAGCAAATTCTAGGGTCTAAATTGGAGCGCTTGCAAAACAGTCCAGAGAAGTTGAAAATGTACGATGAAGTGTTTCAAACACAGGAAAGGGAGGGCATAATTCAGAAAATTGACGACTTCCTAAGTTTTTTGAAGAGCACACCACTTGTAGCAATTTGCCCAATATCGGCGTATTTAAACCAGACAAAGAAAGTGAGTGTAGGTGTGCTTATTTAACATGTGCCAAAATGATTTTAAGAAATCAAAGATAATTTTTCACTACGAAGCACTGCTGTGCGGTTCCAATCTTAATAAGAAAATCACGACTGCTGTAGTGGGGCTAAGGTTCGATGTTAACGTGTTTTGTTTTGATTTACGTAAAGAATTTTATGGTATTGCTCTCTTAGAAGTAGACCAGTACAAATTACTTACGCTTTGGTATAGTAACGTAGGCTAGAATAATTTCAGTCTCGTAACTTATCGTAATNAAATTTCAAGTCGTAGCCAAGGAATAATTGCATTGCGTCAGTTTTATTGATTGAAACATGGTTTTCAGAACACGTTTGATGTTATCGTGATCAGCAACACGGAAAATTTCATCGAAAGTTACTAAGCCATATTTCCGTTGGTGTCTACTGAAGATTGTTAGGAAAATTAATGACTTTTCAGGATAAATATTTATGACTTTTTTATGACCTTATATTATATATCCAAAAATAAGATTTCATATTCTTAGGTGAGCGTAATCTCTCTTATAACTGTTATTAATGTAAAACTCAATATATATTGTTTTTATATTTCATAGGATCCCTCATACTTCATGCTTCAATTGTTTTAAGCTGCAACTATCAACTTATAATCAAACAATGAATGGAATTTAATAACATTTAGTAATATGTTTAGTGATTTCAGAAAGGTAGCAATTACAGCATACATTTTAAGTATCAAGATCACAAGCCCCTCCATCGCCGGTGATGATGACCTCCTTCCATTTTTTCAAGTTTATTTAACCAGACAAAGACAGCATAAACAAAAACAATTCATCTCCTTTACCTAACTCAGTTAAAAGTGAGATTATAAACTATGTATTTTCCAAAAATAAAAGATAAAGAACTTTGAGAAATAACAAAGGTATATAATATTCAGATCCATGATTGCACTCTTTGTAACATACTATAATACTGGCAATTAGTCTTTTGAAAAATATTCCTTAATTAATAGCTACAAGCTGTTTCAATTTTCAAAATCAGAAACTGTTCTATATAAACTAAATAATTCCATTCCACTCCATTTTATTATATTATATAAGAGAACAGTTAATTTTCATTGCTGATTCCGATGACAGCTAAATAAAAAATATTACTTTAAATCAGAAATATACAGCATAGTACTACATGATTTCTCAAGACATGTTTTCCAGAAGACAACAATTAGGAACAAGTACAACCTACAAGATTTAGAACCGGGGGAGTGTCCAATTTCCCCAAGTAGGATCATTTCTCCTACTGCATGCGGTAGGTTACGATGATAAAATATCCATTAATTCCAATCATCAGATGATTGACAAAAAATTATGACATGTGAGTGAATTTTATTACTTTTTATGATTTTTATGACCAACCAGTTTTTATTACTTTTTATGACTTATGACCTAGTAGACACCCTGTCAGTTCGCAGAATACTGCTAGCCTTCTCACGAGGCCAGCAATTAGTTTTTGCCTCTGGTCGGGCTTGAACTTTGAGTAACAGCAAAATCTTCTCACACAAATTCTAATAATGGTTTTAGTGGTTTTGGCCAGATGTCCAATCACATCATTTCTGATATTTGGCAACACTGTGGACTTGAATTCTTTGTTCTTGAGACACTTAAACAATTTTAATACCTTTTGAGGGGTTTGCCTTTAGAGGGAGATTTGGCACAGTCATGCGCAGAGAAGTTTTTCTGGAGAGGAATGCAAAACATTCACCGCATATAACTAAATGTGGATCACCGCCATCGGGAGCTGTTTTGGCTCTCATAAGTACAGCTCCAGAATTAAATAATTCTTGGTTTAACTGGTACCTATCTGCCAGTGTTTCTTATCCTTCTAATTTCCTGAAGCCTCTGAGCCTTAGTTATGCTCTTGATGCCCAGCTACCAGCTAAGAGTGAATCCTCGGCAATGCCTTTAGAATGCTGTTCATTTGCCCACAGTACACGCATGGGCGAAATGAACGTTTCGATGACTTTCCTTGATCATCACTACTGAAAGTCGAGCTTGCGGGCAGATTGGAACCAAGCGCCTTTACAGTTTCCATTTGATGAGCAAACACTGACGTCAGCTTTTCTGACTTGGCATCTTCTGTAATACAGCTGTGAAGCAGGAATTTCTGTCATTTTTCCATTGAGCGAAGTGAAAATTCCTCCGTCCGTAGCCACCGTCTGGGATAGCAGCTGAAGAGAATACTTTCGTTGTTAAATTGCTCGATATCATTCCCAGTTACTTTCTGCGGCACCTTTTCACATGATACGGGAGAGTTAGAACTTGAACTTTCCGTGAAAATCTGAGAAAATTCATTTGCTTAAAGATCGTTAGAAGCCAGCGGGCTCAATGTGGTATAAACAGCCGAACCAGGCTCATCATGTGGTATGCTAGTCACTGTACCAGAATATTTTGGCAGCAGTAGGGGTGGATGCCTACGATCAGATTGAGGATTGCGTCCTGAACAGAATTCAGCCCTAGACGCAGGAACATATCCACAATGTCCGGGTGATTAGTGTGTAGGAGTTTCAAAAGGCACGTCAGGCTCTTTAGGCCCCTGTCAGACGAGCGGTTTTTGCCCGCTGGCGGTCAGGCCACCTTTACCATGTCACGCGGGCGGATCGGCCGCTATTAACCCGATGCGGTTTAGTAGCGGCGGACCCGCCCGTGTGACATGGTAAAGGCGGCTGCCGCTTCAATTCAAGACTTTCACTTGCCGGTGAAGGGAAAGGTTGCGTTAAAAAATGAGCTTAGAAGGTGCTGTTGTTAACACTATTGCTTCGAAAGAAACTTCGACAGCGGCGTAGTGAAGGGTTATTGGCAAACCCTAAAACGAGGGTCCGTTAAATTAAACAGAAGGTGCTCACTATCTCCTACTCAAAAAATTGGAAGATTTTTCCAAAGTAGCGGGTAGCTCGAATCAAAAATTTAGTAGCGTGAAGGCCTCAAAAGTAGCCCAATCCGCAACTTGTAGCCCAATCTGGCAACCCTGCTGCCCACCGCTGCAGGTGCGCCCCCTAAATCCGCTCGTTCGACATAGCCAGGCGGGCTGGCCGCGGCGGTTCCAAGTGGGGAAATGCGTCTCACCCGCCGCGATCAGGCGGGTAGACCGCCCGTGCGACATCAGCCAGCGTTTTACATAGGAATCAATATAAACTTTCAAAAGCGGTTTCGCGGCGGCTGACCCGCTTTGCACCCGCGATGGCCAACCCGCTCGTCTAACAGGGCACTTAGATGACACGTTTTCCACAACTGCGGCAGCATTTACAGCAGTCGAGTTGGAATGCCAACCACTAGCGTTTGGATTGTTTTCAGAACTCCATTCAGCGGCTGACGTAAGATCAAATTCCACGAAGTTCATCAATAGGGTGATGGTTAGCAAGGGTTTCAAATTCCACCCCGATAGATTCTTCAGACTATTTGAACAGCTGCAGCTACGGAAGAATAGACAGCTTTCGGGAACAAAGGCCAACGATCAGATTTTTGATCACTTTCTGAAATGAACCCCTACGTCCACAGAGCGATGCTTTGCGGAATCAAATTCCATAATATCGGTCTCTTCCGAGTGTACGTTGTTTCCAATTTCGGATGAATTGGCAGCGCTAGACGTGGAATGTCCAGGAAGACTTTCAGAAAAGAATTCTGCATCTGACGTAAGGAGGGTGGGTCGAGGTTAGAGGAGGGTGCCGGTTTGCAGATTCCATATTCCATATCAGGCGCTTTAGACTGTACGGTTTTCACGCTTTTCAAAGCCGAGGAAGAACTAACAGCTTTTGGGATGGTATTCCAAAGATCAGATGCGGGACCATTTTTTTTAACCGATGTAAACCGGTGAGGCAGGGTTTCCTTCACGTCCTGGAGCGTCACAGAGGTTTTCAGCGATTAAGGAAGAGTTGTTAGCCCTCGAAGTATCATCAACTTCCTCGCTCGATCCATCCTGCAATATTGGAAAGCTTCCATTAAGTTGAAGAGAGCGATGTGTCGCAGAAAGAGACCCTTAGAGCTATGTAACCCCATAACATACGATGGACGAACCTGAGAATGTGTTCAAACTATATACCTAAACTGTGAGTATAGGAGTATAGTGCGTTGGAGTGTGGTACGAGAGAGTAACTCGCACAAGCGAGTTCAATATTATAATAGAAATCATCACCTTTAGAATAGGTTCCTATTGTTCTAAGTGAAGAGTGTATTGTGTATTGTTAATAGTTTCTTTATACTAGTGTGGAACAATAAATACTAGTGGCGTGTCTGACGTTTATTTTACCAAAACTTGGAAGAGGGCTTCAAACTCGATTCAGGACGAGACGGTCTTACCTGGTTCGAGTATTACCAAAACTCCTAAGTGGAAACCGAGGGTTAATGTTGTTCTAACTATATTCTTGATGAAGGATCTCTGTACAACTTCTGGACGAAAGAATTCGAGCAACGAGCCTCTAAGTTGTAACAGAGGAGTTAGTTGTCATAACTACAGGTCGTCTCTAAGAGAGAGAAAAAAAAGACACCAATAGAAGTACCCACAAGAAAACTTCTAACACTGAGGATAACTTTCAAACTTAAAACCTCTGACGGCAGGTTCACACCAAACTAATTTTTTCTCCCTACTTCTTCACACGTATCATTAGGGCTGAGAATTTGCTTATAGAGCACATGCGTGTAAGATTGGCCATATGCTTTTATTTCCACATAAGCATGATGGCGTTTATGGTTTTTATTAGCGCTTCTGCAATTCACAAGCTCTTATCGAATTCGTAAGTGCTTACACCAATATTTTTTACAACACCAAGGGTCTATTAGAACTTGTTCGTTAGGGTAATTATAGGATTGGGTTGGGGTAACGTAGATCTACTGAATTATGTTTATTTATCAAGCACATAAGGCTTGTGTTTTGAACTCAAATTTATCACTCTGAGCTTTACCGATCGATTTCCACTGCGATAGTGATCCCCCTTCAAACGACACACTGTAGAATGTCGCTAAAACCTTGGCACCCATGCACGACAGCGTTCCACACACTATCGACTAACATAAGAACAGTATATCGAGAACGAAAAAGAAAAAGATACTATGGTAGCAGTACGAATATGACAATGAAGTAAAAGACTGAAAAATAACGCACCTGTAGAGAATTTTGCCCTACACCCTTACGAAGGATAGGAATAAAACTTTATTCAAGTTTTGTCTAAATAATTTTTTTCTTTTTAGTTCAACTTTTCGTTCGATTATCACAATACTAAAAATAGCTTTTTATTGGTTTAAACAGAAACTTCATCAATAGGATTTTTAAAATTTAAAATTTTTTATTTCATTTCAATTTCAGTCTTACGACTGAAGTGATTTAGTGAGGTTGTGTAGTGACAGTGCTCTGTACAAGCGCAATTAACTGTCAAGACCATAGAGTCGTAGGCAATAAAACAAATCGAGCGCCACCCTAGTAGAAGACGGTCACGGGGCCCACGTGGGCTCCATATGGGAAAATGGGATTCAAGTGGGCATTGGTGGGGATAAGCTTTGTAAAATGCGGTTAGGTCACTAAACCTCATATGCGTGGTGGGGATAAGCTAGGTAAAATGTGGTTAGGTCACTAAACCTCATAATATGGAATTTACGTGGTTTTCTAACATGGCTACCATAGGGCTATCCCATATGTTCAGACAGTAAGTATGCATATTATGCAAATGAAATTAGTTCTTCATTAAAAAGTTTTATACAACAGAAAATAATAAGTATGTTAATAGTAAATTTTTTTATTGATCGAAAAAATGCGTTTTAGCAATATTACTATGTCTTGAAATATATATGTTCCTGCAATGTAGATTATCATTTACAGGCCGGCATAAAAGAGAAGAATGAAAGAATATCATTTCATTGTGATGTTTTGGTTTACATCTCCATTGTCAACTTATAATTACCTCCGCCAAGAAGGTTATGTTTTCGTCATGTTTGTCTGTCTGTCATCAAGATAACTCACAAAAGTTATGAACCGATTTGGATGCAATTTACAGGGATTGTTAGGTATGTTAGGAGGAATAGATGAATAACTTTTGGTGAAGACATGTCCATCCGTTTGTTTGTTTGCCTGCGTCATTTTTCTCGATGTTATAACTCAAAAAGGTCTGGATGGATTTTGATGAAATTAACATGAGTTGTTATTTATATAAATTGAATGATGTTGTTATGATTGTTAGCAATATTGACGTCCGGAATTGTAGTTTCGTTAATTTTATGCATGTGTATGTTCAAAATATTTTAAATACTGCTAGTTCACTAATGCAATGACTTGAAAGTGAATAACAGTTTCTAAGAAATCAATTTCCCACCATTTTCCGTAAAAATACGATAGACATTCATTTTTCT
Organism: Parhyale hawaiensis; assembly: GCA_001587735.2. Classification (NCBI taxonomy): domain Eukaryota; kingdom Metazoa; phylum Arthropoda; class Malacostraca; order Amphipoda; family Hyalidae; genus Parhyale; species Parhyale hawaiensis. The sequence goes on from LQNS02000231.1 coordinate 10,025,632, forward strand.
AAAATAGACATGGCGTCTCTCACGGTCTCTGGTTTGCTTACAAAATCATTGACCATTCTTGTGCTTCTCAGTGATTAAGATGATCATGATCACGCGGTGATTTTGATCACGAGCGTGGCCACAAAAAGACGCCTTAAGGAGGTCCGCATTACTTGGCAGAGGTATACGCTCTGATATACAGTGTACGCAAGTTCTTTATGTAATTCGAATTATGTTCATTGTGTATAGCTATTGTGGTGCTAGCTATCACAGCAAATAACCTTAAAACTGTATAGAAAATAAATTAAGAGAAATGTGGGTATTTGAAATGTACTAGGCTATGTAGTTTTTACAAAAGAACGTATAAGCGACCAGAAATTTTATGAACATGGTTTGATGCTGAGATTTATAAGAAAATATAATACAAAGCACATGAATCATATGTTAAAGAATATGCATTTCACTGGCATGAAAAACTGAAACTATTCCTGTCAAATCATTAAGGATATAAAACCTTTCATATCGCTATTTATGAATAATGTAAGTGTTGAAATTGTTTACTATTGTTGAAACAAAATGTCTTTTTATCTATAATCAATCCATTTTTTCAATTTCAAAGAATATTTCATTTTATTTATCGAATACCATACGAAGAATTTGGCTTTTCGTGCAAAACGCAGTGCGCACTGCACTGGTGCGCATGCGCAGTAACTCACAGTGACTCTGATCCAAGATGGCTGCATGTTTACGATATGCGACGTGGTCCGCTGTAGCATTGATATAATTTAGAGTGTGACTGTGTTTATACTTAGATATTAATTATTACAGCGATACTTAGTGAATACCGTGCCAAAGTGTCGTGGTGCCGTGTAAGACTTCACGTAATTACTGTGCTAAACAAGCGTCCTTCACGGTCCTTTGTTCAGTTTTCATTGAAGAATGTATGCTGTAGTTGCATTTGACGAAGAAGAATCTGTGTCAGGTGTTCCAAGTAGTTGGTTAGTGTTTGAAAATGGCCAAACTTGGTGTAGGTGGCCCAATGGACCATGCAACTTGAAAATGGTGAAGAGGCAGGCCGAGCCAGACAAAAACTGGGGAAAGTTTTCTTGCAG
>LQNS02000233.1:0-15925 GCA_001587735.2 Parhyale hawaiensis
CTCTCTCTTCTCTCCTGTCCTGGCAATAGCTCATAGAGTGCCGGAGCGTATGCTCTGGTGTCTCTTTGGGAATGGGCCTATTGGTTCGTCTACTGCCGCCTATCTAATCTAATCTAATCTAAAGCGTGACTTCGAAGTACACAAGAAAATATGCGCCCTCTTTCGGCATTGCATGAGAAAGACTAGAATGAAACTAAGTTAATCAATAGGTTTTAGCAATTGTCAAACTATTTCTAGGATTGACAACATTTTTGAAGATTGTCAAAGAGAAATCCAATCATTGTCAAACTAAGTTTGAGTTTGTCATTTCATTGTTATCATTGTCAAAGTATATGCATTTTGTCAAAGTGTCCTTAATTATCAATATGTTTTACTAGTTTGTCATTCCCAGAGTGGACTCTGCCAAACCGTTTTGAATAGTGTCAAGGCGTAATGAACATTGGTTAAACTGTATTACACATAGTCAAGATCAGTTGTTAAATTGGTCAATAGTAATTGCAAAAAGGTATACAGCACTCTTTGCTAATGACAAACTGGGCACTCCAGTTGGCATTTCCGAAACACTTCAGCATGAGCAGTAACTGCCGCCCGACCGATCATTACCGCTCAGTTGCCCTGCACTCATCACTCATCACACTGCATTGGGCAGTTTCTGGACAGCAATTCACTTCACATTTCAGGGTACGAAGGGGGGTGGGGTGTGCATCAGGTCTATTTCTTTGACTCATATCGGGGTATGCACTTCAAAACAATAGGCTGGTGGTGTACTTAGCATTGTCGGCACTGAAGGTCTCAAAGAGCTTTACCTCAACATCAATAAAAAAAAAACACTCGTTGAACTCGTGCAGCTTTTCTGGAAGAATGTCTGAAGTGCTATTGTAAATGAAACAATTCCATAACTATTTTGATCTGCAGTAATTTTTCACCAACATACCTGGTTTCAGCATACTCGTATATTTGCACTTGGTTACTATAATTAAGAAGTGGTTAAGAAATTCGTAAAAAATTTGGTATGCTACGCAATGAGGAAGGTACCTAAGGGAAGAGTTGCTACTCATAAAGAATTTCCAGGAAAGAAATTCATCTCAGTCTAGCTGAGTCGAAAACATTACCACATGCAGCACGAGAAGATCCAGGGTCGCCCCCGTGTGTATTATTACATTAATGGTTTTCCTGCATAATAATACAATACTGTATAACCACAGTAATAAACTCCATCAGTACCAATACAAAGATTATAATTTTCCTGAAGCAATATCAGTATGATAATTGCATGTAGAGAAATTTAAGCAATACACAAGGCCAGAGACTCAAACTTAGATCACTTCTCGGAAAAAAACAAAAACTAACGAGCATGGCTGTCTGTAGTGAATTTTAAGTACCTCTGCCGAGGAGGTTATGCTTTGTAGTATTTGTCTATTTGTTATTCTGTTTCACCGTCACCAAGATTACCCTAAAAGTTATGAACGGATCATTACGAAATTTACAGGGATTGTTAGGCATGTTAACACTAACAGTTGATAACCTTTTGGTGATAATCCGTTCATCTGTCAGTTTATTTGTCTGCATATTTTGTCAGGCCTCCACTCGAAAAGTTATGAAAGAATTTTAACGAAATTAACATGAGTTGTTAGGTATATTACGAAGTGTATATGACCGAATTTTTGGGACGATCTGTTCGTTCGTTTGTCGCTATGCTTCATTTTATGCTTGTCAGCACAATAACTCAGAAGTTAGGGATGGATCTTTGCAAAATTTGCTGGAGTTGTTTGCAATGTTAAAAGACATAAATGATTAAACTTTAGTGATGATCGGTTGATCTTTTTGTGCGTTTGACTTAAGTTTGACATAATGTTTGTTAGCAGCATAGCTCTAAAAGTTATGAACGGATCCTCATGAAAATTACAGGCATTGTTAATACTAATGAAAGGCACAAATAATTAGATTTTGGTGTTCGTAGAAAGAAATTCATGGTATCAGAACCAATTTGAAATTTTCGTTGCCGTTGCCTTAGTCGGCCGAGGTATGCGCTCATAGAGTGCTCTCTAGTTTCTAAAATGTTTTATATGTTGACTTCGAGAACATCTTAATATTGCGGGAACTCTGTTTCACTTTCATGCAGCGAATCTCTTTAGTTTTTATTCTAACCCAAAATCGTCCGCACTGTTTCAAAGTTTTGCATTTGGGCCCAACTGATAATAATTATCTGTGGTCCCCGATATGGCCAGCATACCAGTGGTCCCTGATGTAGCGAGCATACCAGTGGTCTCTGATATAGCCAGCATGCCAGTACACCCTGATATAGCCAGCATACCAGTGGTCTCTGATATAGCCGGCATGCCAGTAGACCCTGACATTGCCAGTATTCCAGTGGTCTGCGATATAGCTAGCAGGACTTCGGTTGCTAAAATTCATATATCCAGTAGACCAATGGTTCCGAATATGTCAAGCAATCCGATAGTCCCGAATACAACAGACTGTTGGTACGAAGTATAGATAATTGCACAGCTCAGTGACCAAATTCCTGAGTACAGCAGCCTGTGTGTGTTTTTGGCTACACGAAAAACATAAAAATCGCTGGCTGTGTCGTCAAACTCCACCAATCTCTCCTGAATTCACCCCATTGAAGCTAAAAGCATAGGGCACTTATGGCCAAGTCAAGGGTCATCAGGTATTCCAGGTATTCAGAGGAGAGAATCAAGTTTTTTTTTTTGTCTTTGAAGAGATAGTTTGAATATGCCGCTCTAAGAACATCACCTGCATTTCGTATTACTAACTGCAGCTTATGACTGCGAGTGACCATTCCTGGTACGTAGCGGAACATAAGCATTTTTTCTTTTCCAACAGAGAGCCTAAGAGCGCCACCTATATTAAGTCGCATAGCTTGGTGTTTGGGAGTAATCATTATCACCCCTTGTCGGGTTATCAACTGTACTAGATCGCTCCGGATTTTACTTCAGTGGAAGATCAATGATACGACCAATCGACGATACCATTAAACTCAAGAGCTCAGACCTTGAAGACACTGCATGCTATCAGTCCATTAATGACATGTCAGCTTTGGTTTAGGCACTGTGCTATTATCCATTTCTGTACGCATGCATACTGAAAGTACAAAACAAACCAGCTGTAAGTGGCTACATACATTGTGGGAATAACTCGCTAGCAGCCCTCGCACTGGGCACGGACTGCATCATCACCTCTGCCCAAGATGCGTGGAGTGAGTAACATCACCTGGATCTCGTCTGAAGACTCGTCAAGGGTAGGCAAGGTGAGCGTGTGAGATGACAGGCTGTTTCAGTGTCAGTGAGGTGCTCGTGTTTTATCTAAGATTAAAATGAAGATGACGCCTAGAGTCCAGGCCATCGTCTAGGAACATTTCGCTCGATCAAGGGGAAAGCCACGGTAAAGTAGACTGCATTCCGGGAAGAAGTACAAAAATCCATACCATTTTGTGGGGTCAGGATTCAATGAACACGTGTGTACCGCCGCAACACTGGACTTGTGAAACACATGAAATTGTTGTAATATACATATAGTAGAACACCTTTGATGCCAATAAAATTAATTTGTTTTTGCAAGTGTGAATGAGGCATTTGTCTGAAATGACGACCTGACAGTGTTATTACTGCTCATCGTGGTATTCATTATTTCAAGCTGAAACACCAGTGTCTAGTTTTGGTTTCACTCGTAAATTTAATACCTGAATGTTTAGAGTTCAAGTAGTTAAAAAATCTTCCAACATATGAGGAATCACTGACTATGAGAAACGTGTCGTCAACATTACGGCGATAAAATTTTGGTTTAAAATCTAAGGGACAATTTTGAAGGCAGATATTCTCATGAAAACAAAGGAAAACGTTGGCAAGTGTCGGGCCTAAAGGATTGCCCATGGCAACGCCATCAATCTAAGAAAACAATTTGCCAGAGAAAACAAACAGCACATCTTTCACTGCGAATGCAAGTAGCTTGATGAATTGTGTTTTGGAAAATCTGAAGACGGAATTTTGGTCAGGGTAGAGCTGATCAGCCGTGATGTTGATAGTTTCTTCTAGAGGTAAATTAGTGAATAACAATTTTATGTCAAAACTTGCCATAGTTAAGTCATCGTAAGTCGGCCTATGTGCAATTTCGTCCACGAAAGAGAATGAATATTTAACAATGAATTCATTAGTAGTGATTGGAGCAATATACGGAGTTAAGAATTTTGCAATTTCGTAGCCGCAAGTTCCAATAGCTGATAAAATTAGTCTTACTGGGATGCTTTCCTTGTGTATTTTTGGGAGGCCATATAAACTCCTGGTTTCGTTCCTGAAACGTAAAGTCGATTGTAAAGGTCTTCATCGATGACACTTTCAGTTTTGAGTTTAGAGAGAAATCGGTTGATTTTATCTTCTTCTCTGATGATACGTTTGAACCCGTCTTCATTAATCACTGCAAATTTAGAGCTATCGGTTAACATGCTGTTGTCGGCATTAAGTGAATCGGTTGGAATTCTTGAGAAATTCCTACGCTTTTTGGTCCCCGTAGGCCTAACGTGCGCCTTATCTACACTAGATAATTAATGCGACTAGGGGTTCACACGAGAGATGTGAGCAGTGATGTCTAACGAATGTACTTGTTCATACTAAATGTTGTGAAACATCAAAGTTATTATCTTTCCAAAGCGATCAATAAGGAAATGGGCCATTTCAGTTTTAGTGACCTAGTAAGCGCAAGATGCATTCTAGATATCTTAGATGTAGAAATTAAGAATGCTTCTTGTTGGGTTATTCAGCTGTAGCTACGGACTTCTTATGGTATGCATAGTTAGTAGAAATGACAACACAGATCGAAACACTAAACTGCCTGAAGTGGGTGTGAATAACCATCTTTAAGAAACTCAAATTAAAGAATATAATACAAATGTGAGTGCGTCGTTTGGACTGCACTAAGAAAACTGTTATACAAAACTAGCACGCTTCCCCGTGCACTGCTAACGACCACCTACCTTGGCGTGCTCTTGCGCACACAAGTGCTCTTTTATGTGCTGCAATAGTACGCTAAGGAAAGCTGTTCCCGCTGATGCAAGCGAAAACGAGCTGATTTTGGGACATCACTTTTTTCAGTGTTGTGAGACAAATATTAAAGAGAAATATACATTTCTTTTCCAAATGCAGGTTTTAAGACAATAAAATCTCTGGACCGGAGGTAAACAGTGTTCTTTCTCATGGTATTTTTTTATTTGTATCCAGCAGCAATTAAAAAATAGCCAAGTTGCGGGCACTATATAGAAAATTGATATCGCAGTATTACTATCAATTAGTGGTCGTCCGTCATAAAACTGTGCCCTATAAAATAACTGCTTCAGTAAAAATTTCTTTTCGCAGCTATACTTCGTGGCTCGACTCTAATAAGTAACTACTCCCTCTGTTCTGAAATAGCTGTTTCACAGGAAACCAATTTCAATCCTAATCTTGGTCCTCCCACTGTTCTGAAATAGAAGTTCCAAAGTCACGAACTTCAATTGCGTCATCTTGGTACTACAAAATGAGGCAAATGAACAACTATTTCAGAACAGAGGAAGTATCTCTTTTTATTCGTCCATCTGGTGCTGAAGTTGCGCATCAAGAACTCTGTACAAACGAAGCTTTACAGTGGAATGGAAGTGAACGAAACCGAGCGACTACGCTACGACCAGAAGTTACATTACACATTCTTCAATTCATCAATTCTTAGATTTTAATTGTGTAAGCAAATGAATATCTCTTTATATACTGACATGGGAGCGAATACATCAACCAACCAAGGAACCAGGGCAGTAAGCAAATGATCTACCCACCAACTTAACAGCAAACAAACTGAGTATTACTTTCTTGTGGGATTTTTTTTCGGGCTGCAGTTCTTGCTTTGCTAATTTCGTACGTCGGAAAAATACTACAATAATTTATACTGCATTTGTGTATGAATGAAATTCGTGACGCTTAGCAAATTATCAAATGGGTGAAGAAAGAATTTTTGCTTAATTCATGCACACAAAAAGTTTATCGAAAAATGCATCACATGGCCTATGAACATTAAGGATACTAGGAGTGCCTAGCGAAATATTAGTGTACAAAACTAGAATTTTTGTTTTATATGACGCCTGCATTTACCGTATTCAATTATCCCGCAGAACATTTATACAACGTGGTAATACTGAAAGTATGTGCTGAAGATACTGGTAGCCTCAAACAAAAAAATATATATACATGTATATCCGTGGATGGAAAAATAATTTCAGCATTAAGGGGGTCTTTTAACGGAAAATGGTCAAAATTTTCACGTTTTTGTTTTATGCTCAAAAAGTGTCCTCAGGTATGGGGCTATACCTTCCCAAATTTTTTAGGGGGCTAGCAGCACTAGTACCCCCCGAAAGGGGTGGGGCGGTCAAAGGGGGTCCGGAGGGGTCCGGAGGGGGTCATAAATTGATTTATTCTTTTTTTGCTGCAAAATGATCTGTATACCAAGGGCTATTATGTACCAAATTCTTAGTGGGCTAGCAGCACTAAAACCCCCCAAAAAGGGGGGGCAAACGGGGCTCGGAAGGAGTCAAAAATTGACTTTTTCATCATTTATTCATCTAAAACATAGCTATTTCATATTTTTATTAGTGAATGACGAATGTAAGGTAATTGTAGGGGGAAATATACAATAGATAAAACATGTCGAGTGCAATTCCACTGCAAACAGCGCATTTCTTTTTTAAATTCATCCACAAAAACATAAAATTGGCCGGCCTGAAATATTTGATTTTGCAGAATAAAAAAGAACGTAAGTCGATGAGTTTTTATGCTACACTAAAAACAAAGACAGTTTTGGAATCCTTGAAAGATTCCCTACAATACTATGAATGGATTTTTTTTCTATTTCCTTTTAGTTGTTTCTTATTATATGAAATATCAAGAAAATTTACACATTATGAATTCCTTGGTAACCCATCTAAAGTCTCAGGTCAATAGAAAACGAAAAGGAAATTGAAAAAATCTTTTCATACTTTTGTAGGGAATTTTTCAAGGATTTCAAAACTGTCTTTGTTTTTAGTGTAGCATAAAAACTCATCGACTTACATTCTTTTTAACGTTTATTTAAAAAATGAAAATATCATTTTCTGAAAAAAACTGAGGCCTAAACTGTAAAAGTTACACAAACAAAATGTTTTCATTTTTTGATTCTACATTTTATGTGTAAATTTCAGAAAAATCCGTTCAAAAATAAAAAAAATTGTAAAAGACCCCTTTAAGTGATAGCTACCTTTATTGATCCTCCAGCCCTTTCACAAAATACAGTCATACGTTGTGCGTATGTCCAGATTGATGGAAGTGCCGAGCATAGCAATATTCCATGGAAAATGATGTCATCTAACTTTCAGCGCTTCTTCCACTGCCTTGTACTCAGTAGGGCTAAGAGTAGCGTACGGAACATACTGTATTCCACTGGGCCGTGATTTCTTCTATCTACGTAGTTGATTTATGCTGATTTATTATTTCAGACGAATGGGCATTGGTTTTTAATGTAGGCACCGGTGCTCAGACTTGATGAGGCTGCAGAGCAATTGTAAATAATTGCTCTATGGACGGTAAAGCATATCTTTCGTTTCTCACCAATAGCAAAATAGATCAATCAGTTCTGATGATATTTATCCGTTCTCGCTTTTTATAGGGTATTCGTGTAGTGATCATAGCACTAATTAGTGTACGAGCAGGAAGCTATCAAAGGAAAGGTGCACTTATCAGTGATTCTCCTACTGAAGAAAAAGGGCAATTATCAGTGGTTCTACTATTGTTTGGCTAACAATTTTCTGGTACAAATTTTTTTTGGTATAAAAAATAGCTTGATTTTAATAAACATTTTGCGGTAACCCTACTTTGCTCAGGCTGTGCTACGGCAAAGGTTCATTTTCTTATAGTAACAAAGTGAATATATATACAGCTTAGCCAAATTGTTGTGGTGTGCAAACTGTAAAAAGAACTCATGATAAAATATTTACGTTTAAACTTAACAGGCGGTATGCAGTTAAGCCCACTGTAGTAGTCATACTGCATTATTCTCCCACTAGGCTCCTTTTACTTGTATCTAACTTAACAACGTTCAAGATCAGGATTATGAGCTTCAGGGGCGCCGGAACGAACTGAGAGGGACAGGCACAGGGGCACTTTTGGGGTAAGAGGGGCACTTATCGGCTATGAAATTCCTTGCTACCTTTTTAACGCTGTGACAAAACAGTGCACTGAATTTTTTATTTGAATTTATGTTTTCATTGCATATTAGAATAAATAAATGTTCAAGTTTTAATAGTTTAGGTTTCTAGAACATGAGTCTTGCTGCCAATTTTTTGTTGCCTAACTGGTTCTTGTTGTAATGCCATACATTCTCTTTTGGATTCAGGTCTGGTGAAAGGACAGGCCAATCCAAACATGCAACGTGATGGCTTTCAAGGATTCTCGTGACAGCGTGACAGTGCCCGCTGGGTTGACTAGAGCATTGCTCATTTAATAAGCTGGAATTACTGGCAAATTATCAAAATATTGGAAAACAAAATGCTAAGTCGATATGACCAAACAAGCTAAATCGCCCGTTTGAACGAACCAGAGACCTTGGATCATAAGCATTCACTGCTTCCTATACTAGGTATCATTGAAACAGTTCACATGGGTTGAAGTTTTTCGCCTATCTATCGTCGAATATTATGAGTCAGAAATGACTGCCTAGCCCTTGCACTTGCTTTCATCGATAAATGACACTCTTCGTCACCGAAAGAAAGATGTGGATATAGACCGCAACAGTACTTGACTCTTAGGTCCAAAAGTGGCCTCTGACGCTGGTGGCCAAAAGTCGTCAACAGAAAAATGGGATTTTCTCAAGAGCTATTGGGAAAATAATTATGAAATCAGGGCCATTACAACTTTAATTTTAATCAGCGTTTGCAAACTAACAACATATGACGAATCACGCTCGGTAGGTTAGTTTCGTCAATAGCTTCAAAAATTTCAACAACAAATTCCAATACAGAATGGTTATTACAATCTCATCCCACAGTTCTAAAGAATGAAGGAAGAACTCTTGAATCCTGAAATATAAGGGAATTGTATCCCTGAGTTGCATATCTTACGCTCAATATATTCACGGGATAAATATATCGCTGATATTGGAAACATTTTAAATAAATAGGAATGAGATAACTATAAGTTCTTTAAAAATATAAATAGCTATCCGTTTTCCAGAAATGTAATATCGCTGTCATCCTCTCATGTCAGTGACTAGACTGCCTTCACCAGGCCCTGCAACTTTCACTTGTAACGTCCCTCGCAAAGTTCACGCCGAAACCATTGAATAAGTTCCTGCCGATTACAGGGAGAACTGTCTGGGCCAGCACGTGTCTGTCGTGACACTTATGTTGCATCACGTCAGGGTCCCTCTTCGCTAGAATCCTGAGCCGCTGGTGGAAGGCGATGGCGTTTGACCCTTTTACACGGAGAAACTTGATTCATCTCTGCTTTGTGCTGCACATCAATAACTCCTAAACAGAGGCGGTGAAACTAACAACGTGAGCCATGGCCATTGACGGATACTGCAGTGCACTGCCTGCGGACTCCAATTTCCCTCTGTCTACTAAGCTGACGAGGGCGTGGCACTTGGCCATGGGAACTGTATCTATGTCTCTCTCATCAACTGTGATTACCAGCTCTGCATCTATTTGGACCAATGCTTGTTTGCAGCAGGCATACAGCCTGTGACGGCTGTTGATTATATGAGCCAGATAACCAGAGTAGCTGCCAGTAGCTACAAGAACCCTGTGGTCGTTGATAAGGTCTCGTGGTTCCTCTGAAAGATCCTCCGCAAGCTCGTGGATCACAGCTTCGTTCTGCTTGGCTTCCTGCAGGTCGGCCTTGATATCGTTGGGGATAAAACCAACAAGTTTAGCCACGTTGATGTTCATGTGCAACCGCTGGGCGATACAAAAATTATTGACGCTAGTCCAGTAGTTGCTGCCACACATGGTACGTTTGTGGCATGGTACACATGGTGCTCGTTGGCATCGCTGTTGCATTTTCCAACGTAGTTCAGGCCATCGATCTTCTGCTGGAAGATATACCTCGCAGCGGCAACCGCACCGATTGAGGTATAGTAGATCCCATAGGCTGTGGGCCTGGTAATGTTTCTGCACACGTAGGGATCGCTTTCGAACCGGTTCTTCATGAGGCGCCTACCCTAGAGGTTCTTTATAGAATACTTGTCCTCAGGCTGGATGACACACACAACGGTATGGGTCGTTCTAGCGCTCATCCTGTTTCGGACCACGAACGTTCAGAATGTTTATCCATCTCCTTATCATCTCCAGGAAATCTGCTTTGTCATTGTACTCAACTTTCTTGTGCGGAAAGAAGCAATGGTGTAAGGGTCAGTCACCGTCATAGCGAGAGAAACGCTCTGCTTCTCCAGAGCTGTGGGTTCCAAACACTTCTTGGTCATTTTGAGTCCCCACTTCAGACCCCTGCACTTCTCCCACTCGTAAACAGTTTAAAGGTGATCCATCTTGACCAGCCTCTCTCTGTATGGCTTTTCAGATCCAGGGCATATTGTCAGCATTAGGCACTTCTTATCAAGCAGATGGTAGTATGTGTTTTTAAAGAGATGGGTACTGTCGAACTTTGGGAACACCCTCTCTTCTGGTTTGGCAGGGCTTGAGATGGAGAGCCCGTCTGGAGACATGTTAAGGGAGACGTAGTAGCACTGATTGATCCAGTTTCCGTCGAACGATAAGGTGAAAATGTGAAAACCCTCGTTGGTTAGCATTATCATCGCGTTCTTGACGTCTCCATGTTGAGAGGACACTCGAGAGGTCATGCTCGCCATCTCGCCAAAATTGCGACATTCTGAGGAAGCGTGGACACTCAACATTAATTCAGTATTCTCTCGCTCGTCTGCAAGGCCAAGTAAGTTGCCGCCGCATAACTCCAATATTTCAGTGGTGTGAACCTCGTCTATGCCAACGTGAATGATGGGTTTCTGGGTCGAAGCCCTTTTATTGAGGTCCACTCGTGCAACCATCTCGCACTTGCTTACATTGGGCAGGATGAGACCTAAGGTGGCGATCAGGTTCCTGTAGAGCTTCAGCAAGACTGAGTTTCTGGAGGTCTCAAGGGCCTCCGAATGAAGGGAACTGAAATCACCGGGCCGAAGCCAGCGTACCTGCCTGAAGTTTCGAACAAGTCAAGCCCCAAGGTCTAATTTTGGCACCCAGTTGAACATGCCCTGAATGGTACTGGCATATCGACAATGTTTCGTAGAGGGCCTGAGCGTGAGTCCCAGTAGCTTTCTGGGAATGGGCCTGGTGGTCAGTCAACTTGCCGCCTTTCTAATCTAATCCATAAAAATAGACCCAAGCTCAAAGACGAGGTCAACTTCTCTGCTAAAATTATACTCAGGAATTATCCAGAGCCCACTGGCAGCAACATTGTCGTAAGATAATTGTCGCCCTCGTACGGTCGGAGCGGTTCCACAATGTATGCGCTCTCTGTGTCGAGTGTGGGGGCGGATGTGAAAGTTTTTACTTTGTGCAGTTCCTGTAATTAGTTTTCCGCTTCTTTTGATAGGAATTCGTAGTTGTTGTCTGATTTTCTTAGCTGCAAAATAGAAAATTACTTTATTCCCATCTATTTGATGTGTAACCGTGGGAGTTTTTCGTGAAAACCCTTTTATATAAGCTAAATAGGTTCTAAAACGGTACCCATTAGAACCATAAAATTGTTTAATTAAAAGACAAATGGAATCAAGAAGTAATTTGTATCACCCAAGAAAAATGTGTCTCAGCCACGTCAGTAACTTCAGTCGTCGTCGTCGTCGTTGGGGCGAGTTTGCTCGCAGATAAACTTCTTGTCGTTGCCGCACTTGTAAGCCTCAAGTTTGTAGTTCTTCTTCTCAGCCATGGCCGCGCAATCGTGATCGTTGTCAGCCTCTTCGTCGTCTGCCCAGACCCAGTGGTCGGGAGGGTGTGGGACCCTGCTGCCGTCACCCCAGGTCCAGTTGGTGGTGGGTAAGAGGAGCAGGTTGACAGACCAGTCGTGTGTGCCGAGAGCTTCTGCAAAGAAAATCAAGCGGTTGATGGCTACTTCTGTACTTTAATAATAAATTAAAAATACTAGTAATAATAATGATAGTCATGATCTGGCTCGTATGAATTTCGTTTAGAGTGCATCAAAACTTGCGAGAATCTGAAGCTTTGCATGCCCTGAATTTTAAAATCAGAAGAAGTCAGCAATTATGTAGTTGGAGAGATAGGCTTTCTGTAATGGCGTACATGGCTTACACGTGGCCAACGATGTTTGGTAGAGAAAATTATATTTGCCTTGAAGAAAGAAGCAATTTCGTACCCTTTTTCGTCATTAGTGGAACTTTACGTCTAATAATTGTTGAGCTGTTTGATTTTGCATATAGTGAATCAGGACTAGCAGTGTAAGCTAGATCTCAACATATATAGTGCAACAATACCTCGCCAATTTTACTAATTTAACACGCTTACCTAATGCAACAGCCAGATTTTACTTTATTCAGCACCGAAACAAATAAATGGATGTTGAAGTTTAAAAAAAAAATAATAATAATAAAAAGAAGTTACAATGTATGACATCTTACTCAGTGGAAAATGTATTTATACACTTGAGGCTATTTTTTTTACTACATAGCCAATACCAATGATTTCATACATTCGAGCTCTTTTGAATTGAAACGGTTTTGAAAAATTGGGCAAAAGCTACTTTATAGTAGCTTTTGCCCAATGAACGATAGGCAGCAGATATTCACCTGGAATCATACAATAAGTGCATCGCTATAAAGCAGTGACCGCAGCATCAGGATTTTTTTTAATTTACGGTGTCTTGCCGAATCTTGAAGCGTTTGAGTCTAGCTTCACTAAAATTGCAATTGGATTATTTTTTTTTTTCGCGGAACACGGCTTCATAGAGTAGGTCAGTATTCGGGACCAAATACGCTTATTGAGAAGAATATTCGTAAAACCTAACGGTAAATAAACATAGTGAAATAATGAAATAACGTCGAAGTTAATGAGATCAGCGACTCAATCCACTACATAATGCCTCAGTCAGCAGCACACACCTCGAGTGCGGCATTGTTAGGCGCGACGACTTTATCGGAGCCGGTTGGGCGCAGGCCGCCCCCGCGCAATCTGATGAGGCTCAAGCTTATGGCCTGCCACTGATTCCGCAATCGCAATTACTACTTAGCGGGTCTCATAGAAGTCCTTCATAATCTTGCAACTAATCAAACTGCCTAACCTGATCAAACTCAGCCTAACCTAACCTACGCTTATCTAGTGCTCATTTGAGTTACGTTGTGGAAGGTTAGGCTAGAATATGTATATATGTAGGCTGGGTCATGTTAGAGAAAGTTAAATTGAATTGAGCTAGTCAGGTTAAGTTGCATACTTAACCTAACCTTTATAAGCTAGCCGAACCTAAAGTAAGTTAGCCTAATCTTACCCAACTAGCCTAACCGAATTAAGTGAAACCGTAATAATAATAATAATAAAATCATTTATTGTTCTCATAAGGTACTGTAGCCAGCAAGATTTGGACACAGCGCCTGAGGTTTTCATGATTAAAACTAACTTAAGAATAATACTGCCAACCATACATATGATAACCTCACCCATGATTCCTAAAATAACCTTTTCTTACGTAGACTAACCAAAGCAAACCTAACCTTACCTAACCTAATCTTACCATGCGTATATTAGCTCTGCCAAACCTTAATTATCAAGAACTAACTTAATGCTTCGTATCCTAAGCTATACGAACCTATGGAAGATCTTTCTTGGCATTGCGTTTATTGTCCTCAGGTTTCTTTCTTTCTCCTGAATCACCATTTTGTGCTGCGTTTTTGATCGAAGATACATTTTGCTAAGACTTCTTTGGTTCTGTTACTCCTAAGTCGTTGCGCTTAAACGGCTACAGTCAAACGGCTGAACTTGTAGTAGTCCCAGTGAACCCAAACCGCCATACCTAATAGTCTCATTCCAACCCACTGTCCTCAAACGGCTACGCCTAGTAGTCCCATTCTAGGCCGGGATGCACAAAACTCCTGCGACGCTAAAGAGAAATTTCTTCCTTAAACTGCTTAAATGGCCTTATCCTGAGGACATCTTAAGTCCACTAAATCTCCTATGCACAACACAATTTTAAAGGCATTGATCGTCTCTTTAGGTAAATGCTTAAAATCGTCCTTAGCCCGATATCGACCAATCACAGCCCCCGTTATAAGAAAAGATGGAACGCGAAAATAAAACGCCGACGACCAGTTGATTTTTTCCGTTCTTGTTGTGACTGGAGTACATGTCATATTTTGTAGTTTTAGAAGCCTTAAAACGCATTTCAGCTTAAAAACCGATGAGATAATGAATAAAAAATCATTGTAAATGTAAAGACAGAACTGATTCTTTAGCTATGCGCATGCTGCAAACTGAATGCTTGAGCAGCTGGCACCGTAGCAATATTCAACGTTGTTTGCAACGACGCAACAATAAAAAAAAATCACACGATTAGATGAGAAAACTCATTGAAAAGACGGTTGGGACTCGTGAACAGTCTTTTGTTCCCCGTATCCACTACAAAGTGTCGGAAGATTTTGTTTTTCCCATTCATATCGACCGGAAAAGTAGTGAAAATATCAGCCTAAGTGAAAGTCCCGCTATTCGTTATGGAGTTGGCTGTTTCTTCCAGAGAGCTGTGCACTTTTAAAATATTTATAAGCAAGCAACGCAAGTTAGAATGCACCATACTATTGAGAAATATCAAAAGATTAGAGTGTAAAATCAATTTCATTCGCACCCCGAAGTGTTCGACAGTATCCAGTAGAAAATTGGATACTACGGATTTGGAGCTTTCGCGCAGTTGCCACAGCCGTGCAAGAAATTTTCTGCCCGTTGAGCCCTGGGGTAAGACAGGCTTAAATAATAACTTTTCAGCGATACTGTTGTAGAAATACTTAGAGATAATGTTAATATTAGGTAAAATTTAAGAAATTTACACTCGTTATATGTTTCTTTGTGGATGTTTTGGTTTTGCAACTGATTCTTTATTGCATTTAAGGGCAGTCCTAGCACCCTTAACTTAAGTACAAAAATAAAGGAAACCCTTCTATGACGAGAGGGCGAAAATCGTTCGTGCATGTGGCCGTAGCTCTCAAAGTGTATTTTTCTGAAGTTAGGGGAAAATCTGCGAGCTAAATACACTATGTGAAGTGTCGTGCATCCAGGCCCTGTTTCACTCAGCAGTAGCTACTGAGCTGTCTCCCTCAGTAGTACATGCCTTTCTCAGTAGTAGTTATCTGTCAAATAAAGCAATACACGTGTCCAGTAGCTATCTGCATCATTAAGTAGTACATGTCTCACGCAGTAGTACATGTCTCACGCAGTAGTACATGTCTCATGCAATAGCACATGTCTCACGCAATAGTCCATGTCTCACACAATAGTAGCTGTCGCACGCAATCGTACCTGTCTCACGGAGGTAAGTCTGCACACTGCGGAATCGGTTGCCGTCAGAGAGAGACAGGAAGTGGCTGCCTGAAGGACAGGCCTCTTTCTCGGTCACCTTGTTGGCCTCCTCGTCATCCTCAGAGAACCAGAGACAGCCAACACCCGGCACGGACCTGAAGTCCCCAGGACACGCTGGGGTGACGAAACACGAAATTACATTGGCGAATATCTTAGGCCTCGTCCAAACGGTCAAACCTCTCCTCGAATTTCGTGTTTTTCGCAAACAAACAAACAAACAAACAAATATCATTTATTATCTCGTATACAGGGTACAATGGATACACCTATCGAGGTTTTCTTTTTGCCTTAATTCTAGAATTTTGAAGATCCAGTAGTGTGAAGAGCAGGAGA
>LQNS02000241.1:14715-25749 GCA_001587735.2 Parhyale hawaiensis
GCACTGACCGGTCATTCATACTCTTCCTATTTTTCTGTTTTCACCTTTCTTCCATTTTCCTCTACCTACTAACATCTCTCCCACTATCGTCTAATTTTCTCCTCTCTTCACTCCACTCACTCACCGTATCAGATTTTAATCGCTTCCACTGAGCGCATAACACAAGCTCCTCTAACAAGCCTGATGATGACATTCTCCAAGGTTGAAACGCGTCGCAACAATCGCAGCACTTCGACTACATGGAAGCCACTACCTCTGCACAGCCAGCGTACGACGACCTCAGTACTGGCCAGTTGTTTCACTCAGCAGAAGATGACAACCTTGTTTTAAAGCTACGACAGCTAGAAAGAGTAAATAAAACTATTGCTAACCTACGATACGGCATTATTTTTAACCGAATATATAGATGTACATATGTCACAGATCAATAGTCCCACATGAACCTGGAAATATCCAGGAAGACGGCTCACAGTCTAATAATTTTTCGAGTTAGATAAATACACTAGGTGGTTCGTGGTATACGAACTCGGGACTTTAGGCAGTTGCGCCTCGCTATGCATAAGGTTCCGGCTTCGTATTCCACGAACCACCTACTGTACATACATACCTATAAATTATAACAACACAGAGGTCTAATGATAGGGAATAAAGAATAACTGCCGGGAAAATTTCTCTAAACTTTTGATTTTATTTCAGAAACTGTGTACGTTCGTCTATAATCCAAGACGGAAGCTGGCTCTCAGTTCTTGTCTTCTAAATAATTCCCTGATCCTTTCATCAGCCATCAGCTCTGAGATTTGTAGCTCCAAAGTTAATAATTAAGGGAGGAGGAACGGATCCGTAAATATATTTCTCGAGTTTTATTACGCGACATTTTCTTTAATTCTTTGAAAGTTCTCGCGGTGGCCTCATCAAAGTATTAACGTCATTTACAAGTAACTTTCTTTTATTTAAAAGCAGAAAATTATATGTAAAATAAAGGGCATATCTGCAAGAGTAATACATGCAACAACGTGTACTGCAGCTGTCTCAATATTATTTTACAGGATCGTGCATAAAGCAAAGTGAGTACCATGAATTTGTTTATGTAGTAAGTGAATAACCCAACAATTAAAGGGAGCAATTTTAAGACACTAAGCAACGTTGGCAAGATTCCAAGTACCTCCTAACAATTATTACTAATACAATAACAAGCGATCTGCAGTTATGATTACAATAAATGCAGTTAATTTTCCAATATTTATTCTCTTTGTGTACCAGCACTTACTTAGTTACATCAGCTAGCCAGATGATGTCACAGTGACAGTGTCGAGTTTAATTACAAACGGCGAAAGATGATTAAGATCCTTTGCGTCTCAGAACAAGTAGCTCATTGCTGTGTGAGTGATAACAACCGTGTACTTCTTTCAAGACGAGTTTCGCGAAATCCCCTATTACGCTGCTAAATATAAACCGAAGCCATTAACAACGTTCACTGAGGTACCTACGACAGGTGCATATGAGTTCTCATCTATTGTAAGAGGAGCTTCTTATAGAATATTCTAATGGAATACTTTGCACCGACATCAAAGTTCTCAGAGCAAATTAAGTGGTGCCTTACGGTGGCACACTCACGTCAATACCGTCTCATTATTTAGCATAGTATTTTATACTGGCGTGAGTACTATATAATTAGAGTTGAAGAGCGATCTTTCATGAGACTAAGGAAACCGCTCGAATATCCGACCTTTCAAGCCAATTGCAGCCGCTGATGTACATTAAATTCTAAAATAAATTAGGACTTATTTAACACTTTCTTATCATAACAATTTTTTTTAGCGACGCCAGATCCTATTGTAATGTTTTAGCATCTGGGCAGGCTAAAATTTTCCAATGGTGGAAAGTTTTCATTGCCGAATTTCTTACGGACTCGTCTTTACGGAGAATGGAAATGAAAACTTGACAAACTGTGATTCACTGGACTGGCGCAGAGATGGACATGTAAGTAGTTACTGTAACGGTTTACTTTTTGTAACGGTAACGCCTTGGAAAATTTAGAAGCGTAACAAGTAACGGTAACGACCTCCAATATCATGTAACGGTGTCCATCACTAGACTTGAGCTCATTCTTTAAGATTGTAATAAGGCCAGAGTTCATGATGATGTTCCCGGATGCATTTGCTACACACCTGGTAGAGAAGTTCTAGTTAATCGCATACTAATCCTTTCTTTAACTCTAGAAACTTGTGAGTAGATAACAAAACGATTGAGCACATTCTCACGCTCAACTTATGAACGATCTTTCGGCTCGCACGTCATCCCGGTTATTCAGTGAGACTCTGCCTCCGAGATACCCCTCAAAAGTACCGAAAACTCAACTTACTTTCAAGCTGAACGTTCGCTCATAGGTTGAACGCACCATTGTATAGCGTAGCTCGGGCATAATACGAGCTGAGCATGCATGCTGTGTGAGCTGGGCCCTCTGAAGGAGAGCTATATGGTTCATGAAAAAATTGGGCAATCATCTTTACCAGTTCTGTCCTGTCACAGGTCTGGCCTTTTACAGATTTGTCCAGCTAGAAATTTGTTCAGCTACAGGTGTGTCCTGCTACAGGTGTGTCCAGTTAAAGGTGTGTCCAGTTACAGGTGTGTCCAGTTGCAGGTGTGTCCAGTTACAGGTATGTCCAGCTACAGGTGTGCCCAACTGCAGGCCTGTCCAGCTACAGATAAGTCCAGCTACAGGTTTATCCAGCTAGAGGTGTGCCATACTACAGGTTTATCCAGCTACAGGTCTGTCAAGCTATAGGTGTGTGAAATTACAGGTTGCATCCGAGTAGCAAATGAAAATTTTACAATTTTAGAAAACGCTCAACTTAATTTAGATCTTAAAATACAAGCTTCCCTTTATATCCATAAACATAAACTTCCTTTTTAATAAGGCAACCAGTTCCCATCCACCCCTGGATGTGACAAGATAAACATTATTTACCTGTGTTTTTTAACTGACAATTTTTTAAACTTAACTGGGACTATTTGGTTAGTTTTGCGTAGATTTTATTTAATCTGACACGAGACTACGTTCGTTCAAGTGTTGCACTGCTCTTATTCATATTTCCAGAGGTGGGCGTAGCGGCGCTACAAATTATGTAGCGGTAGCGCCGCTACATATTTGCTGTAGCGCTAGCATATGTAGCGCCGCTACTTTTTAGCGCTACTACCGGCCCTCAGGGGTATATTCTGGCGGGCCCTATCTCTGCCATAATAAATCTGGGTCCCACGAACCCAAGGATCCCAAGTGCCTTTTCTGTAGATGATGTTGCCTCTGGCCAATGTTCCTGCTGACGAGGTTAAATTTGTGAAGTTAAGTAGGTTCTCTAATTTTTCCTTTCTGTTCCTCGAAGTGGCTGTCGATCTGTACTCTCTCGTGTGGCAAGCCTAAAATGAGGCCGTCCACTCAAGTGTCTTTTTCTATTCTTTGCGCCTTTTTCCCGCAAGTAGTAGCGCACTGAACCTACCGAGTTTGTTCGTCAGGAATGCCGAGATAAAATATTCCTACTGATGAAAAGCGTTATGGCTATATTTTCAGTCGAGCTTCACTCTTGAACCGCCTCGCTGCTTCAAGGGTCGTAAAACACTGAATCTAATAATAATACTTTACTACCGTTACTTTACTTTTATACAAACAAAATAACAAAAATGGTAAAATATCAATTTATGTCATCATGTCTCGATGGGGTAAAATTAGGGCTAATATTTTCCCTTTCGTCCAGTAGAGTTGATGCATATGAGGTCTGTTTCTTTATGGATTGACACGTTCTGTAACCAGGAATCGCAATCGTTTTGGGGAGATGCTCACTTCGCGAGATGTTTGACTTTGAAATTCTATTTTCCCCTATCTAATACTAAAGAAAAGGATTCGGTCGATTATTTTCAACGTTTTAATGTCATATATGGGTGGAAACACTCATTTAGAGACGCTTTACATGAATGAAATTTTGCTCGCAAATGCTTGGTTTTCGAGATATTGTTTGGCTTTGAAGTTTCCATTGTTTTCCTGCGGGAAAAAATACTAGGCTAGGGCATTGTGGGTTAGGAAGCCTTTTTGCTAGGTTTTTAGGTTAAGTAAACTCAGTTTGTGTTATTCTGGAGCCGCCGGGTGTTTTTTCCGATAGGAAAGCAGAGGTAGCTTTGGAGTCATATATCTCGAAAGCAGAGCGCTTGCGAGCGCTTGTCATTCGTATGAAGCGTCTTGAAAAGCGTCCTGTTACCTGTGTATGACATGGGGATGTAGAGGATTCTCGGCCGATTTTGTTCTCCAGTATTAGATAGGGAACTAGAGCACTCTGAGAGTGCATACCTCCGCCAAGTAAGGCAACGGTAACGAAAGATTCAAATTGGCTCTGAAACCATGATTTTCTTTGTACCAACTCCAAAACTGAAGTCATTTGTGCCTATTAATTGTATTACGAGTTTTTAAATTTTTTATGAAAATCTGTTCATAACTTTTTGAGTTATGCTGCTGACAGACATTATGACGAACATAATTCAAACATACAAACGAACCAACCAATTTGCACCAAAATTTTATTATTTATGTCTTTTAACATTATCTACTACTCCTGTAAGTTTCATAAAGATCCATTCAAAACTTTTTGAGTTATTACGTTAACAGGCATAAAATCAAACGCAGCGACAAACACACGAATGAAACAGAGTATTTCCCTTTTATATTAACACCAAAATTTAGTCATGTGTGCATGTTGACAGTAATAACAGCTTCTCTAATTTTCGCGAAGAACTGTCTGTAAATATTGCTATTTGAGTTATGCTCTGATAAACATTTTGACTGACATAACTCAAGCAAAGAGACAGATCATTAACAAAATTTGGTCATTTGGGTCTTGTGACATTTTTAACAATGTCTACAAATTTCAAAACGATCCGTTGAATACGTCTTGGGCTATGTTGTTAGCAAACATAAAACTATACATAGAGAGAAACATACAAAGGGAGAAGGAGAACATCACAAAAATAATCATTTGCTCTATACGTAACAATCCCCACAATTTGTGCAAATTTCTTGAAGATACGTTGACAACTTTTCGAATTATCTCTTTGACAATCTCAAATAGGAACAGAATATTATAATAAACTCGACAAAAACATAGCCTTCTTATTATATGATGATGATATGATTTTATTGCTTTATTTCTTCTTCCTTTTAATTTTATAATTTACGATTAAAGCATTATGCTAATTCCGTGTTTGTGGTGATACTCATTCTAAGTTGTGAATCGTCTTGAGATTCTGGGTGTAGAATCGGTGTTGTTTAAATCTCTCTTACAGTGCTTGCTCTGTATTGAGAACGTTGCTTGAGGTCTGGGCTGGTTCATTTTGATAGATATTAATAGACTTCTCCAGATTTATTTTCATTGGGCAATAATTAATGAATAAATGTTTAATTAATAATTAGCTTGCTCTGTGTAACTGATATACTTCTAGAAAAAGTTACACTATGCTAGCTAGCAAATATACTGGTACCGCAGGAAAAATTGTGGAAGCGGCTACGGCGCTGTTGCATATCAGAAGTTGTTGGAACTTTTGACGTTTGTGATTAAAATATATATGAAAAGCTGTCATTTACTGGGCTCGCGTCATACGATTTTCTTAACTGTAACTATGTAACTGCTGTAAATATGCGCTTTCTATTGCCTACACTCGTAGTTTTCTTTTTCTTTTTTAACTATGTAGTACTGGTCTCAACTTACCGACAGCAGCAATTAGTCTCCATTATTGATCAATTTCCACTTTCATATCTTTGTACGAATAAAGTCGTTTAATTTCATCAGTTTTAGCAATATAAAATTAATTAGTATCCTTTTACTTATAATAAGCTTACGTATAATTCTACAGTATTGAATTATCTGTTTGTTTAAAATTGTGAAATAATAATTACTTGCTGGCAACTGACCAGCAGGCTTACAAGCGTGCGCCTATTCAATGTGACCTTGACACATAGCGAGCCTGCACAAGGCCACCTTGACACATGGCGACTCTGCACAAGGCCACCTTGACACATGACGACTCTGCACAAGGCCACCTTGACACATGGCGAGCCTGCACAAGGCCACCTTGACACATGGCGACTCTGCACAAGGCCACCTTGACACATGGCGAGTCTGCACAAGGCCACCTTGACACATGGCGAGTCTGTTCAAGGCCACCTTGACACATGGCGAGTTTGCACAAGGCCACCTTGACACATCGCGAGTCTGCACAAGGCCACATTGACCCATGACGAGTCTGCACAAGGCCACCTTGACACATGGCGAACCTGCACAAGGCCACATTGACACATGGCGAGTCTGCACAAGGCCACATTGACACATGGCGAGTCTGCACAAGGCCACCTTGACACATGGTGAGTCTGCACAAGGCCACCTTGACCCATGGCGAGTCTGCACAAGGCCACCTTGACACATGGTGAGTCTGCACAAGGCCACATTGACCCATGACGAGTCTGCACAAGGCCACCTTGACACATTCCCCGTCTGGGAGCCCTTGGTCAGCTGTCTCGCCGCCCCCCACGTGATTCTGCATGCTTGCGACGAAAGGGCCCAACGCTGCTCATGGATCTCAATACAACTGTTTTAGCTAACTGAATTTCATTTCCTCTTATTGCCCGGTAAAAATCTCTTGGTGAGGGAAACTATTTTTTTTTTTTTTTTTGAAAAGGTTGAAACTAAGATAGCAAAAACTGAATGTCATCTTTTTAGCGAGAGCGGTCCAATAGATATATTATATATCACACACTTGTTTGTCTCAACAATACCTGGACATATCCAGACCGGAGCTAATCCGTCTACCCACGACTTTTATGGAAATAAATACTAGGTATCAGGTCCTGAATTGGTTCCTTATATTCACATATAAAAATATATAATTATATAGAGGGAGAGAGAAATATAAAACCGTTGAGTGCTGAAGCAGCTGCAGTGTCGAGAACGATGGACAACCCTCGAGTCTTGCATACTCAGCATTCAATATAGCATAGTTCAATAGATGGTGTTTCCCCATTCCAAGAGATACCGACGCTTGGCTGATTTATCTCCGATGCTTTTATTCTCTTCATGTTTATTGCACCGACAGACGCCAGCAGCCCGGCTGAGGCGGAGAGAGACACCTTCGTAAATGTTTATTTGACCATAATTTTTATACAATAATTTCTCAGCTGAATTGAACCCGTCACTGGTGTGTCACAGAGGATTTATTTATCAAAACAACAGAGAGAATTCGAAAATTAAAAATTTATTGCTAGAGAAGAAATTTCCGAATGGCTGCTCACTGTAGAGAAGTGAAGGCTTCTTTGCAGATGGATCTTCAATAAAGCGATTGATCTCTAGCGTGTTGTACCGGCGACACTAATCCCCAGAGGTGGGACGCGCCTATGATAGGCTAGAAAAGCTAGTCTCAGAGCTGCAGCAGACAGACTATTACTGGCGACCTACCCGGTTGGTGCAGCTCGGTCATGACTATCGAACTATACCGCTAGAAGACCCATCCACACTATGGTCTAATCTATTGAGTGTTTGTGCGTAGACATTCGCTTAGTGCACATACAGTATATATACAAAAAGTATAATGCAATAAACTACTTGAGCGTAATGTCAGTGATATATTGTGCTAAAGACCATAAATATATTGAGTACGAGTAATCTGTGTGTTACTGCCATCAACTGGCGAACCTACGGTTATCCGCAGTAATACTAGTGAAGTATCCTGAGTTTTCCCGACGCCCAATGATAGTGAGATCACTGTAATCAAAGATATATCTACAGACTATATTCAGTAAGTTTCTGCAAATAGTTCTAGCTGCATGGGATCCCTTGTATGATACAACAGAAACTTGTGCTGGAGTCGCCTGTCGAAGCAGTGGCAACGCGAACTAGTGCGCGTGCCGGAGCCGGTTATCGACAGTACAATAGTAGACCCCCAATCACCGCGATGGTACAGCGTCGTCTTAGTACAAATAGGTGTCGTATTTTTGCTGCTAGCTATTGCTATGTAAGTTAGCATGCATGGAATAGCATATTATTTGTATCGGTGAGTAGAGGTGGAGCAGTCATTTTGTTTCTGCTCTTGGTGAAAGACAATTTTATCTTCCATAGCCACCGAGGCAGTTGGTCAAAACAAGCAATGAGTAGGCATAAATAAAATATAAATTTCGCATGCCAGGCAATCGAGTTGATAGCTTTGAATGGAGGATATGAACTGCGTCATCTAATTAATGACTTATTAAGAGAACTGATCTAACTTTTCAGTATTTCTAGAATAATAATGAAGAACACATCACGGATATAATATAATCACAATATTAAATTGAACCACGTTATTATTCTGAAGGCCTTAAAACACAGGACAACAGTACTGGGGAAACACGGAACTGTGTTTTGCGATCCTGAGGAAGCAAATAGAGAATGATTATAGCCAAAAATACCGTAGAAAATGTGCTAAAGAAGCGTTGTATGCAAAAATCTATTTCATTATAAAACTTATCTATACTACAAAATACATTTTCATCAAGTGAATACATGAAAGAAAAAACATTTTAAGTTTAAATTTATCTCATTAGAAAACTAATCTAACTGACGAAAATTATTGTCATAAGTAACCGAACTAGAGCACTCTGAGAGTGCATACCTCCGCCAAGCAGGGCAACGGTTACGAAGAATTAAAATTGGTTCTAAGACCATTATTTCCTTTGTATCAACACCAAAATCTAATCATTCTGTGCCTGTCAAAAGTGTGTCAACAGATTCAGTAATTTTTTGACGATCCGTTCATAACTTTTTGAGCTATGCTGCTAACAAGCATTATTATTATTATTATTATTAAATCACACCAGGCTGGCGACGTAGGAACGGAGAAACTCCATGAGGTTAACAAACCCCCACGCAACCAACCCAGCGGGTGGAGAAAACAAAAGNAGCTCTGTGTACAGATCGTTTAAAGCTGCCAATACCAGCACCAGCAAAGACAGAGCCATCAAGACCATTCCAAACATCCACACATGATGGAAAAAACGAACGGGAAAACTGGCCCGACGGCAACATGAGTCAAACATACAAACGAACAAACCGATCTGCACCAAAATTTGATCATTTATGCCTTTTAACATTACTAACAACTCCTCTAAATTTCATAGAGATCCATTGACTACTTTTTGAGTTTTTGTGCTAACAAACACAAAATTAAAAACAGTGACGAACGAACAAACGGATCATCACAAAAATTTGGTCATAAATCTTCGTGATATACCTAACAACTCATGTGTATTTCATAAAAATCCGTCCATAACTTTTGCCGAACATTCTTCAAAAACAACGGCTATCCGCACCATTTTCTGGACCATTACTGCAAATTGTTCCTAGACAAGCTGTTCGATCCCGGAATTAACAAACACACCTTCCCTAAATTAGACTTCTCCCACTCGCTTCCGTACTACAACAAAGCCTCTGTTAGTACCGTGAACACTTTGAAAATGTTCCTCTCTGAAGCCTACCCATATGTAAACTTCAAATTTTCATACAAAAAGCGCATTTACCGTAGAGCCTTACTTCAAATTCAAAGACAAATCTGCCACACCACTTTTGTCGGGTGTTATATACCGCTTTAAATGCACAGCATGCAATGCCTCGTACATTAGTAGCACTGGACAACAGTTCAAAGCCCGTATTGACCAACATTTAGGTGTATCCAGTCGAATCGGTTTATCACTCGCAAAGCTCCCACATTCAGCTCCCCGCCTGCATGCTGAGCAAAATAACCATCCCATGAGCAGGAATGACTTCTCAATCATAGACTCCTCCAATACAATCGAGCTAGCAACATTAGAGTTTCTCCACATACACAGAGCAAACCCTAGCCTTAACACTATGGCCTCAGCCGTACCGCTTTACACAATTCCCGGCTAGCATCACCTCCGTCGACTGTACAGGAACTAACGTTCTGTCCCTCCACGTACCTCTGCTCATTCGCTTTTTAGACTTCCTCCCGAACACACCAATGCTCCCTTCTGCTCTAGAATCACTATATATCCATAAAACAAAACCTAGCCTCAATATAATGATTACAGCCGTACCACTCGTCACGATCCATGACTGACGCTTTTTTTCCTCCGACTGTACTTACCCGTTTTCCTCCGCTTCCCTTACCGTCCGACGCTTATATAAGGAGCCCCATAGCCCACTATGGTCATTCTCCTTTTAGGTCCCACCCTGTTAAAACAAGCCCAAACTTAGTTCATCTAAAATAAAATTCTTTTAGGCATCCTTTGTAGTTTTTAGTTACAATTTCTGATGGTGGGAAAAAATTCCCGAAATGGTAAATTTTACTAGTAAGTCGACTTTATATTAATTATTAAACTTTAAAAATTTTGGCTTTTCAAGTCCTAACAGCTAAAGTTTGCAGTTAGTATAAAAAAGATCTGCTTTTGTGATCAACTTCAAAATGGAAAAAAAAAGAAGACAAAGGCAAGCTTTGCACACTATGCTGTTTAATTAAGCTCGTCCAAGAGTTATGGTGTAAAGTTGGGCGAAAGTTGGGACGAACTATTTGGAAGTTTTTCAGTTGTTCTGCTCAGTTCGAGGAGTTTTGTGGTAAATGTTTTTTTTTTTCGAGGCGGCGACACTGTAGCTGTGATAGACAGTGTAGTTGTGATAGACAGTGTAGCTGTGATAGACAGTGTAGCTGTGAAAGACAATGTAGATGTGTTAAAAACTGTGTAGCTGTGAAAGACAGTGTAGCTGTGAAAGACAGTGTAGCTGTGAAAGACAGTGTAGCTGTGAAAGACAGGGGAGATATGATAAGCAGTGTACTGTACTTGTGAACGACAGTGTAGATGTGATAAACAGTGTAGCTGTGATAGACAGTGTAGCTGTGAAAGGTAGTGTAGCTGTGAAAAACACTATAGCTATGGAAGACAGTGTAACCATTGTTGGTAATATACAGGCAATTAATTAGATTCATAGTTACTGAATAGCTTCTATCAAACCT
>LQNS02000242.1:0-31476 GCA_001587735.2 Parhyale hawaiensis
TAGATTTCTGCATGTTGTGGGTAAATTAACGAGCGAATAAATATAGGTGAATGAGCTGACGCCTCTG
Organism: Parhyale hawaiensis; assembly: GCA_001587735.2. Lineage (NCBI taxonomy): Eukaryota > Metazoa > Arthropoda > Malacostraca > Amphipoda > Hyalidae > Parhyale > Parhyale hawaiensis. The sequence continues at coordinate 68 of LQNS02000242.1, forward strand.
CAAGGCGTATTAGTAAGGCACAACACATCACCCAAGACTGATGAACTCTCAGTTTCACTTAATACTTTCACCACCTACTGTATAATAACACTTCAGCCGGGTCCGCAAGGACCGGAGCTGACGAGAAAGTGCTAAGACGAGCACTTTGCTTAAACTGACTCCCAATACTCCTCTAATCCCAGTGGAACATTGTCATTCGGGTCCTCCCAAAAATTTTATACCAAACTGACTTATATTGTACCAACCCTCGTACTGCTCCAGCCAATGTCATTTCTTAAGGGGCTGCCCGACATTTTGTTTTGCCTTCATTGGCTGTTTTCTGATTTCAAAATTCCACCTACTTGCTCCCTCCTCTAAACCCTGAAGAAAATATATATGTTCCCTCGCAGGTATCAGTTACCATGTGCTATTCTTCTTCCCCTCACGGACCCTTATTTGCGTGTTTCGCGTCTGCATTTTTCTGGTCCATGCGATACGTCAATGGTCACTGTTCTGTAGAGCATTGCCCAATTTCGAAAATTTGATATCCGTGGACCTCGAGTCTGCTGCGCTCTATGCGGTCAGCATATTTGTCACCTGTCGTTGGGCTACCACAGAGTTGAGAGCTCGGTTCACAGAAGATTTGCCCCCAGTACGTTTCCCAACTGTGTAATTACTTGTGAGAGAAGTATTTTGCGCAAAGTATTCATTATTTGCATTATTATTATTTTCTTTGACACGGCAATTAATTAATCAATTAGTCACGCGGCAGTTAATTACTTAATTAAATTAGACGACCTAGTACACACGTATTCATGTGTATCATTATATCATAACAACTCTTTCCCTTTGGAGGCTGCCAGATGTCGAACTAATCAGTTTTGTCGGTGTTTCGTGCGCTGGTCGGTTAAGATTTGGAATTTTTAGCCGGCATCGGCTTATGGTGGTTTTGGCCTGCAGGCGTTAAAATCAGCTGTTAATGGTTTTTTGCTGTATTTCCTTTTAGCAGCGTTTTGGGCTTCCCGGTATTGCAAGGTGTTTCATTTGGGTTGTATTACCTGTCAATGGGAGCACAAGCGTGAAGTTTGAATGATAATAATAATCTGTAATCTAAGATAAAACACTTTATAATTCACCTATGAGACCTAAAAGCAGTATAGCCATAAGGATGTGGGGAATACATTTGTGAAGAAAAAATGTTGGTTTGTCGAAAAAAGCTCTCTGTGTGGGATGATCATCGATTCTATATGTGTCAAAAATTGTTTTAAAAATCACTCTAACAGGAAAATAGGGGAATTTGGGATTTTTTCATCAAAAATCACATGCATGGGAAGTGCACGTCCTAATATTTATTACGGGGTACAGTTGAAGTTTCTCTATTCGATTAGCAGCGAGCAGAGAGGCGCCGATGGGGCGGTGGGCAATGCACTCGAGTACAGAGGCATCTTATGAATGTAAATAGATTGAAAAATGATTAGGTAATATAAATTTAACGATTGTATTTCACTCCATTTGTTCCTTTAATGTTAGCCATAGACTGTAGGCACACTAAAATAAAAATAAATGGATAGGCGGGAGCTCAAGCGTGAAGTTTTATGATAATGATTCTTCAAGGACATAAAATCCCCTTAATATTTTAAACTAGAAGCCTATCCATTTTGACGCTAATTCACATGAACGACACACAAAGTAAAGCTTCAGAGATGAAATCCAAGTGACACGGCTTTTCGAAATTACATATAACAGTATGGCGTTGTATAGGTGATGGCATTTATATCGTGCAATATGTAATGGCAGATATTTATGTTGGCGATAAGTTCATAAGAAAGACTCTGCTTAATCCCCGGAAAAATATGGCCAGCAGCTCCCCGTAGACCAAGCAGGTCACAAACATTGTTACGTAGTTTACGTTTAACACAATTAGCGTCGCGTTACCCGGTTTATAATAAAATTCGCGTACCGGCTAAGCATGTCTTAGTCTACTCCAACTATTACTCGCTAACCTTTTTTTAGAGGCAATGATATCCTCTTTTCAATTTTTATTCACATTAAAACTAAACTTTTATTTGACTTCTGCTGCAGTACTTTACACTTTCCATCTTTTTCTAAACCCGGTCATTCTCCATCGCACTTATTCAATGCTTTCCGATGCCCATTTTCCTCGAGTGGTGCGTGGCTGTCGTGGAACACTGCGGGTCTAGGCCGCAGCCGAAAAATCACTTAATCGGTTAAACTAATGCTGCCCCGATGCGCGTGACGAAGAATGATGCTATCAGAGTAAACTCACACTGACGCTGTCGACTGCATTGGTTCCGCTCCCAGAGAGGGGTCGCCACCACCACGATGTTGGAGTATATTTGATTCAATTGGGCAGTGCAAAACACCATCGAAGTGCTACTACAGCTGGCTGCCGTTCGTTAAAGTCCCCAGTATATGGTGAAATATCGGGCCCAGCTCCATGGCGAGGCCAAATTATAACGATGAAAATTTTGATGAAGTTTTCGAAGTACCCTGGGCAATATTGAAGGTCGGCTGTTTGCTAACTGCGCTGTTCATCACCGATGAAGCATTCATTCCTTGCTCTCACCAATCTTATTTTAACATCCCGAGTTTCGCTTCCCTCGGCTCATCCCCTTCATATCCGCACTTGAGTTTATACTGTATTTGGACCAACCCTGTTGTTGCTCCTGCCAATGGCATACGCATGATGCTTAATCAATTTTTAAGAGGCTGCCTCACTATGTAGTCTGTCTCTCAATGGTTGCTTCATGATTTTAAAAAGACTCTGCCTACATTTGAGCTGTCTCGCGCTTCTAAAGCTTCTAAACCACAAAGAGAAAATAAGCAACTAAAGATATAGACTTCTCACTAAAATATTAGTTACAAGCAGCTTCGTTGTTCCTTTCATGCACCAATTGTTGTGCGGCCAGTGTAATCTTAGCATACCTACTCAATGTCTGCAGCTTTCTGGTTTAGGAGCAATCAATTTTCGAACCGAGGCTGTGACAGCTATAGCCCTGACTGCTGTCCCTTCTCGTAAAAAAGACATCCAAACCCTAGGCCAGCTGCCTGCCCTTGTCTGACTGCTGGCACTTCATCTACCATTATAGACACAGCCTAAGCCTTCCCTCACGTAAGCGATATGCTGCTGCACTCGTTACAGCTATTCTCTACTGCAGTCACTTCCCATTAATTACTGTCTCCTTTTGCCAACCAGAGTTGAGTACTAAATTCATAAAATATTCGTCCCCATTCTTTCCCAACTGAGTAGTTATTTGTGATAGAAATATTTTAATAAGAAACTAGCAGCCAATTAAATTAAACGACCTATCACACACACATACATATATACAGTATTTGCATCACGATATTCTAATATGACTGGCCGCCACTATGTGGGCTCCTTGTATAGCCTCCTCTCGGCTGTCGTCACCTGCGTTCCCATATAGGGCTGCTGGAGTTAGGCCTAGAATTAAGCACTGGCCGATTTTTTTCCATAAAGTTTTCTTTATTTCTTTTATGTCCTTTATTCCTTCATTATATGGTGGAATATCGGGCCCAATACCATAGCGAGTCCAAATTATGACGATGGAAATTTTGATGAAGTTTACGAAGTACCCTGGGCCATATTGAAGGCCCGCTGGTTGCTAACTGCGCTGGTCATTACCGATGAAGCACTCATTCTTTGGATGAATCCCGGGCCCAATAATTCGCAAGAGGGGACCAAAATCCTACAGTAATAGAATGCTCAGGTTTTAATTGAATTAAACAGCAGGCAGAAGACGAACCAACAGGCCCATTGCCAGTGGACAGACGGGACTAATAGACTCAAAGCTTGTAGGGTTAAACGCTATCGGTCGAAGTCGATGCATTGAATAAGACATTTCAGTGTATAATATTTTCTTCTTTCAGGATGCTGAAGAGGACACGTCGCCTTCCCCCACAAACGGCCGAAAGCCGCGTTCTGAAGGTCGCCCTCTCACCAATGCTGAGACGCGTAAAAAGATAGTCAGGGTATTGAGAGGCGAAAACAAAGTTACGCATGGGTAAGTTAAACATTTACTGAAACGATTCCTTTTAACCATAAGACCTGTAATTACAACACAAGGTCAGTCTGAGTGAAAAATTAAAAATAGGAACCATGGGCACATTCGATTGGACGCCTGATGTAAGCCTTTCGAGACTGGACTTGCCTGATACTTCAGGCAGAAGCTTTGGTTTTGCCACTTTGATTCTTTTACTTATGTTTCAAGGGTTGGAGGCGCGATTACGTTGAACCAGCTGAAACTCCATTTACAAGTTAGAGTGAATTTCTAAAAGTCTCATGGGCAACCGATTAGGGTGCGTGAAACTCAATTCATTAGGATCAGAGTTGAGCCTAGCAGTACAAGAACTAGAGCGCGCTTGTGTTTTAGTAGCGCAAGCACTAGCGCCGCTATTTTTTAGCCCATGTCAAGTGCTAATCGCTAGTTTTTACATTATATGGTATAGTTTATTACGTACTTCCATGTATCTTCTCGTTGCATAAAAAAATTAGTGAAACCCTTTTTAGATTTCTTCCATTTGCAATGCAATAAAAATTATACTTTATTTCTATCTTGCTCTTCGTGTTTTTCCTAGCCCTAAAATAAATTGTCGCCGAAAACTAGCTCCAAAACTAGCGCCGCTATGTTTTGAAATGTGCAGCGCTAGCGCCGCTAGTTTCTTTCACTGGCGCGCACACCTCTGATTAGGAAGCAGCCAGCGCACCTGCCTGACATTTCAAACAAGTCAAGCATCGAAGGCCTAATTTCGGCGCCCAAGCGAACATGCCCTAGATGCTCTGCATCTGCTTCTCAGTAATGGTCCTTACGTTTTGCCCCCCTCAATTTTTGCTGGAGTGAGAGTTGCAACATTCTCTAACAAATAACTTCTTATACATGAGTCGCAATAATCTTTATACATAAATATACTGGCATCAAGGAATCATACATGTTACTTCTTTAAATTTTGAAGCAAGAAATAAGATATTATATATGATAGGAGAGCAATTATCTCTTATGACAATTTGAGTCGGCTGTTGTAGCATATCCTTATCCTTCAGAAGCACAGTGACAAAGGCCTATTAGATTATATAGGCGGCAGTAGATGATGCAACAGGCCCATTCTCAAAAAGACACCGACACACACGCCCCAGCCCTCTATGATCTTAAAAATATTTTATATTGAATGAAGACAGGTCGTGTCAAATCCTTCGTTGTCATTTTTTTTATCGCGCTGGCAGTCTAGTTTTATAATAGTTAACTAGTAACTTATTTTACCATATGTCACGGAACATATTATTTAGAACTGAATTCTGTGTCATTCCATTATGTAAAGCCTCTTTGGGTAACTCAACATTGTGTTTCTTGCTGTGTACTTCTGCACTAAAACAGCACTTAACCGGTTTTTGCAGCGCTGTACCATTACAAGTTTGCAAGTTTTCGTTCAAGTAAACTATCGTAGGTTAAGAAAATAATGAAAAGAAGCGTGACCAGCCTTTGGGTTAGTTTCGATAAGGTGAACAGTGAACAAACTTCGGCCAACTGCCCCACCTAATACAGTGTTTCTATGCGTGCGGTATATGTGCTGCTCGCGATAGTTCACATGATACGGGTGTCTGTGTGTACCTAGAGCTAACTGAAAGTTTTAGACAAGAATGCAAAGATCATGTTATATTCTTACAACTTTTTTCTTGTGAATGAATTTGTGATGATTTTTTATTTATTTATTTTTTTTTTTTTTCAGAGAAAGTACTTCCAAAGCAGCGACGGCGAAAAAAGTGAATAATGTAGTTGTAGAACACGCTACGGGCTATATTTATGATATAATGCAAGAGATGATTATTGGCCAGGTAAGTGTAACTCAAGGAGAGAAAAAATAGAGTAAACTAAATTTAGTAAAACCGTTGTTTGCAGATTCTATTCCTTTTTTAACTAGAGAACTCTGCGAGCTCATCTCTCCTCTAAGCAAGGCAATGTTACAGCAACAATCAAGTTGGTCTTGAAACTAGGATTACCTCTTAATATTCACCAAATTTCGGCCAGATGTGCCTCTCGACAGTAATAACAGCTTCTGTAATTTTATTAACAATCTGTCCTCAACTTTTTGTTACGTTCTGACACACATTTTGACAAACTTTAGTTATATACAGAAACGGACAAACCGATCATTAATCAATATGTGGCCATTTGTGTCTTTTAACATACCTAACAATTCCTTAAAATTTGATGAAGATCCGTTCATGCTTTTTGAGTTATGTTACCGACAAATCTTGAAACAAACTTAACGCCTAACAAACAAACACGAGGACAAACAGATCCATACAAAAATTTTGTCATTTTCTTTTAATATCAAACTCCAACATTTTCTGAAAATTTCATGAAAAAAATCCGCCCATAGTTTTTGAGTTATGCTACGAAGAAAAGAAAGCAGGCAAACAAACACTGAAACGGATCTTCACCAAAAGTTATCGTATGCTCCCCCAACATACCTAACAATCACTGAAAATTTTGTAAAGAAACGCTTTCAACTTTTTGAGTTATCTTGGAAACAGACAAACAGAAAGGTAGACTCGTCAAAAACAAAACCTCTTAGGCGGAAGTTGGACTTTTATGATGAGGCATAAAATCAGTTCTGTCCTATTGACAAAAATTATGTTAAAGTATAAAGTTATGTTGGGAATGAGATAGTTCAAGATATTCAATCGTCTAAGAATATAACGTTGGAACAACGAATACCCTATACTTGACTATCTACTCTAGTTCTCAAGTGACGAGTTTGCGATCAAATCTTATCCAATCAACATAGCGGCCTCAAACCAAACATAAACTGTTCGTGGGGATAAAAGAAATGCGTTTATCAGTAAGAAAAACGAATTGTATCTGGATGTGAAGGGAGGCAGACCATCACTGAATTTAAAGAAACTAAAATTGTCTAAACTAAGCTAAAATTAACTTCTTCAACACTATTGGCCAGTGCTCGTGTACTCATGTATACGTGTTTTACATAAAATATACATCAATTGCGTCTCCAAAATAGTTTATGTTTTAGTTCGCTATGCAGACTGGGCAAATTTGATAGACAGTTTGGTGAAGTTGCAGTGAGGCCCACTTAGGAGGAGTAGGCTACACAGTCCAGCAGTTTGTTGTCTATGGTTGGAAATATTTCGTAAGAGAACAGAACACCAGCCTGCCACTTCATGCTCGACACTGGATCACAATAACTGCTCTTGTTCTTAATGTGAGATGCTCTGTGTGCCTTACACCACCCTCAGCTTACCATTTTCATTAGGGTAGCGATTCCCCAGCGTAAGTTTTTATATACCCTCCCAATGAATACTACTTAGAAGCTACATACGGACATCCTGCTACTAAAATGATTTCACTTCTTGCGATTACGCACCGATTGATTACAGTATCTTTCTGTAATAGCAGCAGTAGAAGTACTGAAGAAGTAGTAGTAGTATAGCCGGGCTACAATGGGTCTTGCTAGGAGACGCAGACACCCAGTGTGTCTCCCGATGCATGGCCCCAACTTTTAGTCTCGTCTATATGATTTAAGACGAGCAAACCAATCTGATCTTGATTATTGCACTTATGCGAACTACATACGTATACCTTCAACTGTGATGGTATTAACACCTTTTCATTGTTGATGTTTGCGGCTATCATTCGAACATGGAAAGTACAGGACACTTGGCTACATCATTCTCTGTTCAGAAAATCAAAAGTGTTTCGGCTGCTAATGCTACGAGTGCATCTCTACAGTACTTCACGAGTCTTGCTGTTGTGCCGGTTTACAAATTACTTCCGCCAAGGAGGTTATGTTTTCGTCGTGTTTGTCTGTCTGTCTGTCTGTTTGTGTGTCTGTCTGTCACCAAGATAACTCAAAAAGTTATAAACCGATTTGGATGAAATTTACAGGGATTGTTAGGTATGTTAGGAAAAACAGATGATTAACTTTTGATAAAGATATGTCCATCAGTTTGTTTGTTTGTTTGTTTGTCTGCCTCAATTTTCTCGATGCTATAACTCAACAAGCTATGGATGGATTTTGATAAAATTACCATGAGTTGTTAGGTATATAACAAAGAGTATATGACCAAATTTTGGTAATGATCCGTTTGTTTGTTGTCACTATTTATAATTTTATGCTTGTTAGCACAATAACTCAAAAAGCAATGAATAGATCTTTATGAAATTTATAGGGTTTGTTAATAATATTGAAAGACATGAATGATCAAATTTTGGTGCAGATCGGTTCGTTCGTTTGTATGTTTGACTTGTGTTTGTCATAACGTTTGTTAACAGTATAACTCGAAAAGTTATTATACAAAGAAAATTATTGTTTCAGAACCAATTTGAATTTCTTGCTACCGTTGCCTCAATTGGCGGAGGTATGCGCTCTCAGAGGGCTCAAGTTTATTATTGGAGTGAGCTTATTACGGTAATGTTGTACAGAAATACAAATGCAGTGATGCAGTTCCTTCATTGTTGGCTGATGAAACCCAAATATAAGCAGCTGTGTGAAATCAGTGAAAGACGAGAACGCTGTAAATCTATTGATTCAGCATGTATCTTCCTGTGGTTAGTGGATTACAATATCCCGTGTAACAAAGAAAAACAAAGAAACAAACAAAAAATAAACAGAGTTTGAGCTCATCTGGATTAGACTACATTATCTGCCAGAAACTCGAACATAAATCTGACCAATTTCTGCATTGATTTTATTACATTAAACTTTATTGTGATCCTTGTTTTGACAGCCTTCATCATTTTGGAACATGGAGTAGCCTGAGGGTGACCACTTCTTAAACGATTTTTGTTAGTTGTAGCCCTGTACGTGGTCTCATCAATTCTCCGCAGGTTCATAGAGGCAGTCGATTTTCGCTCTCTCAGCAACATTACAGTCACTGACTTCTTCTTCACCCGCGTGATAAAATCCGCTTATCACTGATTTTCGTAAATTCATCCCTAATCCTTTTTATACGGTTCAAGTGCATGATGATTACTTTCAGGGCTTACAGTACGGACGGTCTCGTATAGCTATCGCGGGCCGTCCGGCTTGTGTGAGTCGTTTTCCATTAAGTAGCTGGGGCAATGCGAGGCCTCTGCGGATGGTCCCAGTATCGCTCGCAGGACGACCGGCTTACGCTAAGCGGCCTGTAGTGGCTGGCTGAAGCTGCTAACTGCTTGGGCAAGCATGGGGAACCCTCCTCACTCACTGGACTGTGGCCAACATTGAAAAGATCGAGGGTGGTAATATCGCCATTGAGGTTCCGATAATGTGTTATCGAAGGGATCATGGGAAGACCTGAGAGCGCTGTTTACGCCGCATTCAGTCCGTTAAGACTAACCAGTATGTATTCATGGTCCTGTGTCAGACTGCGATATCGGTCTTTCTGACAAGTTACCAATCAGACGTAACTCTCTCTTCGGAAGGTGTATATATATTGAAAGGAGAACAAAGCAAAACTAGGTTTCCCAGGAGATCTATGAAAAAAATTTAACAGCACTTTGTCTTAGAAACATTACCCAAGTGAACAATGTTATATTTAATTTCTATACCAAATCATTTGTTTGCAGAGACACAAATGTGTATTCCTAAATTACTACTCTAGTTAGTGCACATTTGCATTTATATAGTTTTTCACACACTGGGCAACACCATACAGGGTGTTTTTTTAGGCAAAACAAATTTCAACTATGAATAGAAAAACTCAAAATAAATCGATTTTCATGAGTGATACAATGCCCTAAACTCCTTAGTGTTCGAGTTATAATGGTGTAAAGAAATTTGATGCTTCAAGTAAGATACTACATGCGCGCCATAGTTCAGTACGTATCTGACCCCACCAAAGCCGTTTACATTATTTTTACAATAAAACTGAAATATTTCACGGGTAGGAAAAAATACTTGCATTTCCAAACTTAGCATTTAACGTAATCACACAACTGTATGACGGACACTACGTCGTCAGTTTACATCCGTGTCGTTTCCAAAAAAATGCAAGGGTTGCTGCCACCAGATTTTGGACCTTGTGTACAATTTTCATAGTGGCTCATGCAGGAAAGAACAATGGATCCCAACTTCTCCAAGCTGATTCTTTTCCACAGATCTAGCTTATTATACTCCCGAAGGGGTTTCTGACATTCACAATAATCATCATTGGGCTTTAGCTAAATATTCCTTATGTCATTCGCCCATTCGCCGAAACAATCATCAACATCGATACAGTGTAAACGCATGGGCAGGAATGTGGTCGGATAACGTGCTGAACGATCAAATTTTGCACTAACATTGGCGTGGACGTAGTATCCTACTTAAACTTTAAATTTCTTCAAGTCTTTATAATTCAAAAACTATGGAGTTTTGGGCATTTTTTCATTCATGAAAATCTATTCTTATTTTGAGTAATTCTACCAATGGTTGAAGTTGGGTCCGTCTAAAGAAACACCCTGTATAATGAATACAAGACAAAAATACTAATTGCAGCGGTAGTTCAAGCTAATTGCCAGTGCTCGCTTAGGAACGAAATACTGTCCCCCGAAGTCTCAGGGCGGAATCCACCCCTGTTGAAGGATAACTCAATTATGTTCCAACCTCTGTTGAAGGGTAACTCAGTTATGTTGACAGTAGAAAACCTGACGCAGTCTGACAGATATGTGCATCTCCCAACGACATACGTCAACGATCCTAAAGGTTTACTTGGATGAGAGTATGAGCTCAATAACATCTCAACGTATTCCTTAAACTGAGTCTAGAATCCTTGGCAGCACTCTGGTCACAATTTCTCTACGAAGGAATAGCGGATTTGAGAGACACCGTTCCAATTGCATATTTTGTTATACTGTGTGGAACGTTTTTATTTCCGTGCCAAAGATCTAGTATAAGTTTCTTCACCTCTAAACAAAGATACTGGATAACTGCTGCCAGCTTTCGAAATACTCACTTGAGGACTCCTGTTTCACTGAGAGTTACAGAGCTGGGGAAGCGAGCAAGTTTTTCCTTTGAGGGTAAATTGTAATTTTTTAAATCGAGTTCGCTAAGCACAAAGTCTTCGAAAAAGGCAAAGCGCAAGCGAAAATTTCCCGTGCATATACTCTAGACCTCGAGCCTTGTTTGTAAAGTAAAAGACCTATGACAAATTAAATGAAGTGAATGAATGACTGAAACGATCGATTGCTTTTAGCATTTAAGTCATTTGTTCATTACAGAGCCTAGCAAACAGTGCTTAACTCAAGAGCACGAGAGGTCCCGATAATGTGTTACATTCCTCCCGATACACGCATTCAATTTAAAAATGTGTAGAAAATTGGGCAGTTAGCTATTGTGTCGCTCTTTATTAATATCTAATGCAGAACTAAGCAGCAACAACGATGCTACATCGCTGGCCCTCAGAGGTAAGTTCTGACGCCAATTTGTATAAGCATAATTGTCTATCTTGCAGTTAGTTCGTCCAATTGCAACTGGCAAGGCAGCGACTGTGTACTTCGCTACCGGTAGATACGAGGACTACGCTGTGAAAATATACAGGTCGACACTGAGTGACTCCGAGCATCTGGACGTCTTCATGAAGGACGGCCAAAGGTGAGAGGCTTGCATTCAACGCAAATACAACTGCATGGGGGCATTCTCGTAAGGTCCAAACAAAGCCACGAATGACGTCACAACCGATTGGAGGAGTTAATATTCTCGTGATAACGAACCTGCAGGAGCGTGATTGATCCGAGGATTTCTTTCGGTTAGGTGAACGCCAATGTAGGCTAGAAGTAAAAGTTACCGTAAGTGGCAATTCGGCCTCAAAAACGACTTCAGTTGGAAGCGTCTTGACTAATTTTATTGGTCGAGTTCGAGTACTTCAAGCCCCTTGCAGTTAATTTTTCCCTTGTGAGGTGTGTCTTACCCTATGTAACCTTAATTTTTAAAAGTTTTTTTTATTAGATTATGATTCCAAAAGTGATGTCAAAAGTATTTTTGGATTAGCCTCACAGTTAGAACGAAAGTTTCAAAAGTCATGGTGCGCTCATTTTACTAACAAGTGTTTTGTTTACCGATTATTTACTTCAATTTCGCCTCCGAATGCGTCGTTGTACCAGTTTCATAGTGCACACCTTCCGAATTCTCATGCACTTTATATCTGAAGAGACCGCTCAAACTCCCCTTGTTACACTGGCTACGCCAAATGATTGAGTCCTCCTGTTGCTTTTTTTTTTTTTTTTTTGCTTCCTGGGCTACTCCAAATGACTTGAAGGCTAACATTTTGCCAAATCTCTGCCCAGATTATCAAAGCACATAATATTATGTACAAGGTTTCAAACGCCGGCTCACATTGCATTTTATGGTTACCACTTGTAAGTTCATTTACGAAACTCATACCCCATCCGCCTTCCGTTGGTGTGAGAATCAAAGTAGCAGGCACTAGCTTTCTCGTGGGCCGGACACACAGGAGCTTCTGCAGGCATAACCTATAGTAGGCACAATTATAATCGTGAGATAACTGAAATTCATAGATCGGGCTTCTCTCGGACTGTAGATATGTTGTATAAGGTACAAAACAAGAAGTTGTACAATGTTGTAACGACAGATCTCTCCTTGGTAGACGCATGGTTTTGTGCACAAGGGACAAGAACGTAGGGGACTTTTCTGGCTCAGTACCATGTACGGGGAATAATATACTGGCGTATGAACTGGCACTAAAATGAAGTATATCCATATTTTTCATTTATATTGTATGCCACTTGTAATATTGCCGTAAAAAATTGCAACTACAAGCGCCATTTCTGTCGGCTTTCTCACTGCGTGTGCATTAAAAATAGAGACAAGCTTGGCAGTTTATTCAGTCAAAGTCAGCAAATGTGTAGTTCGCTTACATACGCAGTTTCTTAAACTTTCGCTACACATCTGAATAGCCCAAGTAGATTAGATTAGATAGGCGGCAGTAGACGAACCAACAGGCCCATTCTCAAAGAGACACTGAAACTTACGCCCCGGTCTTCTCAGAGCTATTGCCATTAAGTGAGTAGGATATAAACGACTGAGGGAAAGAGAAGAAGAAAAAAAAGAAGAGGAGGGAGAAGAGTCTCAGCTAAGGAGACGATCACGAATACATGAAATTATGATCACGAAACTAGCAAAAGCTTTAGAAAGACCTTGTGTAGCTGTATGCTTTAGATGTCGAGAGGAAAAACAGCGTCTTGGTCTCCAAGGGAAAATGCAACCTGATAGCTGAATAGAAACGGTTACGCTTTCGTCTCCAGGTTTCTCCAATATTGAGAATGCTCGAGAGATGAACATTCTTGTACTGTTCATGAGCAGAAATAACAAGGAAGTTGATATGATGGTCGTCTGCGAGGCGGTCAAGCGGATAGAACATGGAAGCTTCCTCTTGAGCCACAAAAGGCGTCCAGCTAAAGTAAGATAAAATGCAGACCATCAAGGATATAATTTAATATATCAACCATTGAGCGAAAAAATTCTTGGGCACATAAGTGAGACCCCACCGGGAAAGGTACCTGAAGGTAAGACACAGACATTACCTTGCTGGTTCGAGAATGGTTAATAGGCCCAGGGAAGTTGTGTTGCAACTAAAGAAAGGACCTCCTCCGAAGGCAAACTTGTCAAGTCTCTAATCCTGCTAGGGTATTGTTAGAAGACGGTACAAACGAGAGATTGGCGGAAGTCGATGCTAGCTGTAAACAGGCTAAAATCATCAGCTCAAGGACTGGCAAAGAGGAATCGAATATATCCAACAAGATGTTATATCTTTTTTGCTCAGAGTCCTGACTTTCAGAGCGTCGGCTACCTACTGGACTTATAGAGCGTTTAGCAGATAAGCTAGCATGACGTAGATAATATTGGATTAGATAGTTAGCAGTAGAAGGACTAAGAGGTTTAAGTCGGAAAAACATACATGACTTGCTCTTCTGTCGTCTAAGAGATATTGCTACTGAGTACGAAACATCGAGAAGTCTGAGGAAGAAGGTGAAGAGAAAATCCTCAGTCCGCGAGTTGATCTTGCAAGCACAAGTGACTGGCCGCGAATCGGATACGCTGAGTAAGTTAGCGTAAGAGAGAATAGACTACAGTAGCGTGGAATCTCAATCTATTACAAGTTTGAAACTCATGGAATCCTATTACAAGGAGTCGTGTCTAGCGGTATTACCTGTGTAGCAACCGGAAGTGCTACTGCCTGGGCGATATAGCTAGTGACGCGCTAAGCTGCGCACCCCGAAGAAAAACATATAACTGGTTGAAGCGCAGCTAAGCTGATTTCCTAAGGTCTTCAGTACCGGGATATAGTCTTTTGGACCATAATTCCAGACCTGCAACAGAGATCTCCCAAAGCGGTCTGAGTCAAAGACCTAATTTTACCAGGGCCGAAAGGAGCCATGTATGAAAAACCAAAATTCAGCTCTCGTCCAATGTAGTCTGAGGCGAAGATGCACGCCTAGGAGGACCAAAAAGATGCCTTGTGGCTGCGGAAGATCGTTGTACTTGTGCCAAGAGGATCGCACTGATGAAGTATGAAGAAGCAGCTTAGGTAAAGGGATAGGGACAGACGCAGTATACAGTTCTTATGTATTCTTTAGTTCTGAAAATATACAAAGGGAACACGTCCGTTGCTCTGATCATATATTGTTCAAGAGGTTAAGCGACATGGACAATTAGCAATCTCAACGGAACGTTGAGGGGGCTTAATCCTATTGAAACCTTTCGAAATGTAAGCGTAGCATTTCTCTAAAGCTCAAAGGAAGACGCTCTCTGTCCTTTCAAGAACTTCATTGGACTCAAGAAGTTGTGTATGACGAACTGAACATGCAACTCAAATTTAGCCCATGTAGTAGAGGGAGATCGAGAAGGCTACTATCTTGAGATCTCAACATTCTAGTTTAACCAGCATGTGGTGTCACTGGGGCTACCGTACTTCGCTGCAGAATTGCTTCTTCAGAGTAGTAAGAGAGGCTCCTTCGCAGCACTACCTTATCGGAGGTAAATACACGAGGCGAGGAGGCAGACCTCACTTGATGCACTTACAAAGAATGGGCTCATTCTCCTGGGACATGACAAGCCAATACCTTGTCTGGAAGGGGATCGGAGGCTCCGGTATCTAAATAACCGCTAATGGAGATCATGGTGCGGCGAAACTGAGCTGATGAGCCCCTAAAAATGGGGCGCCTACAGTAGTGTTATACGCTTTAGAAATAGGCCAACTGGCCCCAAGTGTGTGACTGGAATCAATTACAGACACTAAGAAACATCACTATTGAGGGTTGGTCCCAAGGCGACAATTCGTGATCACTTGTGTGGAACTAAGTATCCTCACGGACGTCGTGTGTATTCAATTGCTAACTCGGCGCCAAGCGCCTCCCGGCTTTGCTTGTCGGAATGGCCCCAAAGTTACAAGAGCCAGCGCGAGATCAGAGTGCCAGGCCTCAATTGTCGGGGAAATAGGAGTTCTCGGCTTGCCTCCAAGGACCAGGAATAGGCTCCATCGTGAAGATATTTTGTGGCCTAGCCTAGCGTACGCAGACATGCTCTCGGGCCTAGAGCTAATGCTTTCGGACCAACTTTCCTTGTTCCTTTGAGGCAATGGGTGCGCTTGGCACCTCTTATGGCTTCTGCATTCAAATCTCGTTGCTCAGTGTTTGAGAAACGCTTTTTTACTTGACAATGATGTTATTTAGCAGTGTAAATGAAGCAGTTCCTGTCCGGGGTTTTCCCACTCGCCTTGAAGGTTTCTCTCTGCGTGGGCCATGGAGCAGTTAGTTGAGCTGCTTTACCACGTTCTGTCTAGAGCCCGAGAGCATGTCTGCGTACGTTAGGCTAGGCCACAAAATATCTTCACGATGGAGCCTATTCCTGGTCCTTGGAGGCAAGCCGAGAACTCCTATTTCCCCGACAATTGAGGCCTGGCACTCTGATCTCGCGCTGGCTCTTGTAACTTTGGGGCCATTCCGACAAGCAAAGCCGGGAGGCGCTTGGCGCCGAGTTAGCAATTGAATACACACGACGTCCGTGAGGATACTTAGTTCCACACAAGTGATCACGAATTGTCGCCTTGGGACCAACCCTCAATAGTGATGTTTCTTAGTGTCTGTAATTGATTCCAGTCACACACTTGGGGCCAGTTGGCCTATTTCTAAAGCGTATAACACTACTGTAGGCGCCCCATTTTTAGGGGCTCATCAGCTCAGTTTCGCCGCACCATGATCTCCATTAGCGGTTATTTAGATACCGGAGCCTCCGATCCCCTTCCAGACAAGGTATTGGCTTGTCATGTCCCAGGAGAATGAGCCCATTCTTTGTAAGTGCATCAAGTGAGGTCTGCCTCCTCGCCTCGTGTATTTACCTCCGATAAGGTAGTGCTGCGAAGGAGCCTCTCTTACTACTCTGAAGAAGCAATTCTGCAGCGAAGTACGGTAGCCCCAGTGACACCACATGCTGGTTAAACTAGAATGTTGAGATCTCAAGATAGTAGCCTTCTCGATCTCCCTCTACTACATGGGCTAAATTTGAGTTGCATGTTCAGTTCGTCATACACAACTTCTTGAGTCCAATGAAGTTCTTGAAAGGACAGAGAGCGTCTTCCTTTGAGCTTTAGAGAAATGCTACGCTTACATTTCGAAAGGTTTCAATAGGATTAAGCCCCCTCAACGTTCCGTTGAGATTGCTAATTGTCCATGTCGCTTAACCTCTTGAACAATATATGATCAGAGCAACGGACGTGTTCCCTTTGTATATTTTCAGAACTAAAGAATACATAAGAACTGTATACTGCGTCTGTCCCTATCCCTTTACCTAAGCTGCTTCTTCATACTTCATCAGTGCGATCCTCTTGGCACAAGTACAACGATCTTCCGCAGCCACAAGGCATCTTTTTGGTCCTCCTAGGCGTGCATCTTCGCCTCAGACTACATTGGACGAGAGCTGAATTTTGGTTTTTCATACATGGCTCCTTTCGGCCCTGGTAAAATTAGGTCTTTGACTCAGACCGCTTTGGGAGATCTCTGTTGCAGGTCTGGAATTATGGTCCAAAAGACTATATCCCGGTACTGAAGACCTTAGGAAATCAGCTTAGCTGCGCTTCAACCAGTTATATGTTTTTCTTCGGGGTGCGCAGCTTAGCGCGTCACTAGCTATATCGCCCAGGCAGTAGCACTTCCGGTTGCTACACAGGTAATACCGCTAGACACGACTCCTTGTAATAGGATTCCATGAGTTTCAAACTTGTAATAGATTGAGATTCCACGCTACTGTAGTCTATTCTCTCTTACGCTAACTTACTCAGCGTATCCGATTCGCGGCCAGTCACTTGTGCTTGCAAGATCAACTCGCGGACTGAGGATTTTCTCTTCACCTTCTTCCTCAGACTTCTCGATGTTTCGTACTCAGTAGCAATATCTCTTAGACGACAGAAGAGCAAGTCATGTATGTTTTTCCGACTTAAACCTCTTAGTCCTTCTACTGCTAACTATCTAATCCAATATTATCTACGTCATGCTAGCTTATCTGCTAAACGCTCTATAAGTCCAGTAGGTAGCCGACGCTCTGAAAGTCAGGACTCTGAGCAAAAAAGATATAACATCTTGTTGGATATATTCGATTCCTCTTTGCCAGTCCTTGAGCTGATGATTTTAGCCTGTTTACAGCTAGCATCGACTTCCGCCAATCTCTCGTTTGTACCGTCTTCTAACAATACCCTAGCAGGATTAGAGACTTGACAAGTTTGCCTTCGGAGGAGGTCCTTTCTTTAGTTGCAACACAACTTCCCTGGGCCTATTAACCATTCTCGAACCAGCAAGGTAATGTCTGTGTCTTACCTTCAGGTACCTTTCCCGGTGGGGTCTCACTTATGTGCCCAAGAATTTTTTCGCTCAATGGTTGATATATTAAATTATATCCTTGATGGTCTGCATTTTATCTTACTTTAGCTGGACGCCTTTTGTGGCTCAAGAGGAAGCTTCCATGTTCTATCCGCTTGACCGCCTCGCAGACGACCATCATATCAACTTCCTTGTTATTTCTGCTCATGAACAGTACAAGAATGTTCATCTCTCGAGCATTCTCAATATTGGAGAAACCTGGAGACGAAAGCGTAACCGTTTCTATTCAGCTATCAGGTTGCATTTTCCCTTGGAGACCAAGACGCTGTTTTTCCTCTCGACATCTAAAGCATACAGCTACACAAGGTCTTTCTAAAGCTTTTGCTAGTTTCGTGATCATAATTTCATGTATTCGTGATCGTCTCCTTAGCTGAGACTCTTCTCCCTCCTCTTCTTTTTTTTCTTCTTCTCTTTCCCTCAGTCGTTTATATCCTACTCACTTAATGGCAATAGCTCTGAGAAGACCGGGGCGTAAGTTTCAGTGTCTCTTTGAGAATGGGCCTGTTGGTTCGTCTACTGCCGCCTATCTAATCTAATCTACTTGGGCTATTCAGATGTGTAGCGAAAGTTTAAGAAACTGCGTATGTAAGCGAACTACACATTTGCTGACTTTGACTGAATAAACTGCCAAGCTTGTCTCTATTTTTAATGCACACGCAGTGAGAAAGCCGACAGAAATGGCGCTTGTAGTTGCAATTTTTTACGGCAATATTACAAGTGGCATACAATATAAATGAAAAATATGGATATACTTCATTTTAGTGCCAGTTCATACGCCAGTATATTATTCCCCGTACATGGTACTGAGCCAGAAAAGTCCCCTACGTTCTTGTCCCTTGTGCACAAAACCATGCGTCTACCAAGGAGAGATCTGTCGTTACAACATTGTACAACTTCTTGTTTTGTACCTTATACAACATATCTACAGTCCGAGAGAAGCCCGATCTATGAATTTCAGTTATCTCACGATTATAATTGTGCCTACTATAGGTTATGCCTGCAGAAGCTCCTGTGTGTCCGGCCCACGAGAAAGCTAGTGCCTGCTACTTTGATTCTCACACCAACGGAAGGCGGATGGGGTATGAGTTTCGTAAATGAACTTACAAGTGGTAACCATAAAATGCAATGTGAGCCGGCGTTTGAAACCTTGTACATAATATTATGTGCTTTGATAATCTGGGCAGAGATTTGGCAAAATGTTAGCCTTCAAGTCATTTGGAGTAGCCCAGGAAGCAAAAAAAAAAAAAAAAAAGCAACAGGAGGACTCAATCATTTGGCGTAGCCAGTGTAACAAGGGGAGTTTGAGCGGTCTCTTCAGATATAAAGTGCATGAGAATTCGGAAGGTGTGCACTATGAAACTGGTACAACGACGCATTCGGAGGCGAAATTGAAGTAAATAATCGGTAAACAAAACACTTGTTAGTAAAATGAGCGCACCATGACTTTTGAAACTTTCGTTCTAACTGTGAGGCTAATCCAAAAATACTTTTGACATCACTTTTGGAATCATAATCTAATAAAAAAAACTTTTAAAAATTAAGGTTACATAGGGTAAGACACACCTCACAAGGGAAAAATTAACTGCAAGGGGCTTGAAGTACTCGAACTCGACCAATAAAATTAGTCAAGACGCTTCCAACTGAAGTCGTTTTTGAGGCCGAATTGCCACTTACGGTAACTTTTACTTCTAGCCTACATTGGCGTTCACCTAACCGAAAGAAATCCTCGGATCAATCACGCTCCTGCAGGTTCGTTATCACGAGAATATTAACTCCTCCAATCGGTTGTGACGTCATTCGTGGCTTTGTTTGGACCTTACGAGAATGCCCCCATGCAGTTGTATTTGCGTTGAATGCAAGCCTCTCACCTTTGGCCGTCCTTCATGAAGACGTCCAGATGCTCGGAGTCACTCAGTGTCGACCTGTATATTTTCACAGCGTAGTCCTCGTATCTACCGGTAGCGAAGTACACAGTCGCTGCCTTGCCAGTTGCAATTGGACGAACTAACTGCAAGATAGACAATTATGCTTATACAAATTGGCGTCAGAACTTACCTCTGAGGGCCAGCGATGTAGCATCGTTGTTGCTGCTTAGTTCTGCATTAGATATTAATAAAGAGCGACACAATAGCTAACTGCCCAATTTTCTACACATTTTTAAATTGAATGCGTGTATCGGGAGGAATGTAACACATTATCGGGACCTCTCGTGCTCTTGAGTTAAGCACTGTTTGCTAGGCTCTGTAATGAACAAATGACTTAAATGCTAAAAGCAATCGATCGTTTCAGTCATTCATTCACTTCATTTAATTTGTCATAGGTCTTTTACTTTACAAACAAGGCTCGAGGTCTAGAGTATATGCACGGGAAATTTTCGCTTGCGCTTTGCCTTTTTCGAAGACTTTGTGCTTAGCGAACTCGATTTAAAAAATTACAATTTACCCTCAAAGGAAAAACTTGCTCGCTTCCCCAGCTCTGTAACTCTCAGTGAAACAGGAGTCCTCAAGTGAGTATTTCGAAAGCTGGCAGCAGTTATCCAGTATCTTTGTTTAGAGGTGAAGAAACTTATACTAGATCTTTGGCACGGAAATAAAAACGTTCCACACAGTATAACAAAATATGCAATTGGAACGGTGTCTCTCAAATCCGCTATTCCTTCGTAGAGAAATTGTGACCAGAGTGCTGCCAAGGATTCTAGACTCAGTTTAAGGAATACGTTGAGATGTTATTGAGCTCATACTCTCATCCAAGTAAACCTTTAGGATCGTTGACGTATGTCGTTGGGAGATGCACATATCTGTCAGACTGCGTCAGGTTTTCTACTGTCAACATAACTGAGTTACCCTTCAACAGAGGTTGGAACATAATTGAGTTATCCTTCAACAGGGGTGGATTCCGCCCTGAGACTTCGGGGGACAGTATTTCGTTCCTAAGCGAGCACTGGCAATTAGCTTGAACTACCGCTGCAATTAGTATTTTTGTCTTGTATTCATTATACAGGGTGTTTCTTTAGACGGACCCAACTTCAACCATTGGTAGAATTACTCAAAATAAGAATAGATTTTCATGAATGAAAAAATGCCCAAAACTCCATAGTTTTTGAATTATAAAGACTTGAAGAAATTTAAAGTTTAAGTAGGATACTACGTCCACGCCAATGTTAGTGCAAAATTTGATCGTTCAGCACGTTATCCGACCACATTCCTGCCCATGCGTTTACACTGTATCGATGTTGATGATTGTTTCGGCGAATGGGCGAATGACATAAGGAATATTTAGCTAAAGCCCAATGATGATTATTGTGAATGTCAGAAACCCCTTCGGGAGTATAATAAGCTAGATCTGTGGAAAAGAATCAGCTTGGAGAAGTTGGGATCCATTGTTCTTTCCTGCATGAGCCACTATGAAAATTGTACACAAGGTCCAAAATCTGGTGGCAGCAACCCTTGCATTTTTTTGGAAACGACACGGATGTAAACTGACGACGTAGTGTCCGTCATACAGTTGTGTGATTACGTTAAATGCTAAGTTTGGAAATGCAAGTATTTTTTCCTACCCGTGAAATATTTCAGTTTTATTGTAAAAATAATGTAAACGGCTTTGGTGGGGTCAGATACGTACTGAACTATGGCGCGCATGTAGTATCTTACTTGAAGCATCAAATTTCTTTACACCATTATAACTCGAACACTAAGGAGTTTAGGGCATTGTATCACTCATGAAAATCGATTTATTTTGAGTTTTTCTATTCATAGTTGAAATTTGTTTTGCCTAAAAAAACACCCTGTATGGTGTTGCCCAGTGTGTGAAAAACTATATAAATGCAAATGTGCACTAACTAGAGTAGTAATTTAGGAATACACATTTGTGTCTCTGCAAACAAATGATTTGGTATAGAAATTAAATATAACATTGTTCACTTGGGTAATGTTTCTAAGACAAAGTGCTGTTAAATTTTTTTCATAGATCTCCTGGGAAACCTAGTTTTGCTTTGTTCTCCTTTCAATATATATACACCTTCCGAAGAGAGAGTTACGTCTGATTGGTAACTTGTCAGAAAGACCGATATCGCAGTCTGACACAGGACCATGAATACATACTGGTTAGTCTTAACGGACTGAATGCGGCGTAAACAGCGCTCTCAGGTCTTCCCATGATCCCTTCGATAACACATTATCGGAACCTCAATGGCGATATTACCACCCTCGATCTTTTCAATGTTGGCCACAGTCCAGTGAGTGAGGAGGGTTCCCCATGCTTGCCCAAGCAGTTAGCAGCTTCAGCCAGCCACTACAGGCCGCTTAGCGTAAGCCGGTCGTCCTGCGAGCGATACTGGGACCATCCGCAGAGGCCTCGCATTGCCCCAGCTACTTAATGGAAAACGACTCACACAAGCCGGACGGCCCGCGATAGCTATACGAGACCGTCCGTACTGTAAGCCCTGAAAGTAATCATCATGCACTTGAACCGTATAAAAAGGATTAGGGATGAATTTACGAAAATCAGTGATAAGCGGATTTTATCACGCGGGTGAAGAAGAAGTCAGTGACTGTAATGTTGCTGAGAGAGCGAAAATCGACTGCCTCTATGAACCTGCGGAGAATTGATGAGACCACGTACAGGGCTACAACTAACAAAAATCGTTTAAGAAGTGGTCACCCTCAGGCTACTCCATGTTCCAAAATGATGAAGGCTGTCAAAACAAGGATCACAATAAAGTTTAATGTAATAAAATCAATGCAGAAATTGGTCAGATTTATGTTCGAGTTTCTGGCAGATAATGTAGTCTAATCCAGATGAGCTCAAACTCTGTTTATTTTTTGTTTGTTTCTTTGTTTTTCTTTGTTACACGGGATATTGTAATCCACTAACCACAGGAAGATACATGCTGAATCAATAGATTTACAGCGTTCTCGTCTTTCACTGATTTCACACAGCTGCTTATATTTGGGTTTCATCAGCCAACAATGAAGGAACTGCATCACTGCATTTGTATTTCTGTACAACATTACCGTAATAAGCTCACTCCAATAATAAACTTGAGCCCTCTGAGAGCGCATACCTCCGCCAATTGAGGCAACGGTAGCAAGAAATTCAAATTGGTTCTGAAACAATAATTTTCTTTGTATAATAACTTTTCGAGTTATACTGTTAACAAACGTTATGACAAACACAAGTCAAACATACAAACGAACGAACCGATCTGCACCAAAATTTGATCATTCATGTCTTTCAATATTATTAACAAACCCTATAAATTTCATAAAGATCTATTCATTGCTTTTTGAGTTATTGTGCTAACAAGCATAAAATTATAAATAGTGACAACAAACAAACGGATCATTACCAAAATTTGGTCATATACTCTTTGTTATATACCTAACAACTCATGGTAATTTTATCAAAATCCATCCATAGCTTGTTGAGTTATAGCATCGAGAAAATTGAGGCAGACAAACAAACAAACAAACAAACTGATGGACATATCTTTATCAAAAGTTAATCATCTGTTTTTCCTAACATACCTAACAATCCCTGTAAATTTCATCCAAATCGGTTTATAACTTTTTGAGTTATCTTGGTGACAGACAGACACACAAACAGACAGACAGACAGACAAACACGACGAAAACATAACCTCCTTGGCGGAAGTAATTTGTAAACCGGCACAACAGCAAGACTCGTGAAGTACTGTAGAGATGCACTCGTAGCATTAGCAGCCGAAACACTTTTGATTTTCTGAACAGAGAATGATGTAGCCAAGTGTCCTGTACTTTCCATGTTCGAATGATAGCCGCAAACATCAACAATGAAAAGGTGTTAATACCATCACAGTTGAAGGTATACGTATGTAGTTCGCATAAGTGCAATAATCAAGATCAGATTGGTTTGCTCGTCTTAAATCATATAGACGAGACTAAAAGTTGGGGCCATGCATCGGGAGACACACTGGGTGTCTGCGTCTCCTAGCAAGACCCATTGTAGCCCGGCTATACTACTACTACTTCTTCAGTACTTCTACTGCTGCTATTACAGAAAGATACTGTAATCAATCGGTGCGTAATCGCAAGAAGTGAAATCATTTTAGTAGCAGGATGTCCGTATGTAGCTTCTAAGTAGTATTCATTGGGAGGGTATATAAAAACTTACGCTGGGGAATCGCTACCCTAATGAAAATGGTAAGCTGAGGGTGGTGTAAGGCACACAGAGCATCTCACATTAAGAACAAGAGCAGTTATTGTGATCCAGTGTCGAGCATGAAGTGGCAGGCTGGTGTTCTGTTCTCTTACGAAATATTTCCAACCATAGACAACAAACTGCTGGACTGTGTAGCCTACTCCTCCTAAGTGGGCCTCACTGCAACTTCACCAAACTGTCTATCAAATTTGCCCAGTCTGCATAGCGAACTAAAACATAAACTATTTTGGAGACGCAATTGATGTATATTTTATGTAAAACACGTATACATGAGTACACGAGCACTGGCCAATAGTGTTGAAGAAGTTAATTTTAGCTTAGTTTAGACAATTTTAGTTTCTTTAAATTCAGTGATGGTCTGCCTCCCTTCACATCCAGATACAATTCGTTTTTCTTACTGATAAACGCATTTCTTTTATCCCCACGAACAGTTTATGTTTGGTTTGAGGCCGCTATGTTGATTGGATAAGATTTGATCGCAAACTCGTCACTTGAGAACTAGAGTAGATAGTCAAGTATAGGGTATTCGTTGTTCCAACGTTATATTCTTAGACGATTGAATATCTTGAACTATCTCATTCCCAACATAACTTTATACTTTAACATAATTTTTGTCAATAGGACAGAACTGATTTTATGCCTCATCATAAAAGTCCAACTTCCGCCTAAGAGGTTTTGTTTTTGACGAGTCTACCTTTCTGTTTGTCTGTTTCCAAGATAACTCAAAAAGTTGAAAGCGTTTCTTTACAAAATTTTCAGTGATTGTTAGGTATGTTGGGGGAGCATACGATAACTTTTGGTGAAGATCCGTTTCAGTGTTTGTTTGCCTGCTTTCTTTTCTTCGTAGCATAACTCAAAAACTATGGGCGGATTTTTTTCATGAAATTTTCAGAAAATGTTGGAGTTTGATATTAAAAGAAAATGACAAAATTTTTGTATGGATCTGTTTGTCCTCGTGTTTGTTTGTTAGGCGTTAAGTTTGTTTCAAGATTTGTCGGTAACATAACTCAAAAAGCATGAACGGATCTTCATCAAATTTTAAGGAATTGTTAGGTATGTTAAAAGACACAAATGGCCACATATTGATTAATGATCGGTTTGTCCGTTTCTGTATATAACTAAAGTTTGTCAAAATGTGTGTCAGAACGTAACAAAAAGTTGAGGACAGATTGTTAATAAAATTACAGAAGCTGTTATTACTGTCGAGAGGCACATCTGGCCGAAATTTGGTGAATATTAAGAGGTAATCCTAGTTTCAAGACCAACTTGATTGTTGCTGTAACATTGCCTTGCTTAGAGGAGAGATGAGCTCGCAGAGTTCTCTAGTTAAAAAAGGAATAGAATCTGCAAACAACGGTTTTACTAAATTTAGTTTACTCTATTTTTTCTCTCCTTGAGTTACACTTACCTGGCCAATAATCATCTCTTGCATTATATCATAAATATAGCCCGTAGCGTGTTCTACAACTACATTATTCACTTTTTTCGCCGTCGCTGCTTTGGAAGTACTTTCTCTGAAAAAAAAAAAAAATAAATAAATAAAAAATCATCACAAATTCATTCACAAGAAAAAAGTTGTAAGAATATAACATGATCTTTGCATTCTTGTCTAAAACTTTCAGTTAGCTCTAGGTACACACAGACACCCGTATCATGTGAACTATCGCGAGCAGCACATATACCGCACGCATAGAAACACTGTATTAGGTGGGGCAGTTGGCCGAAGTTTGTTCACTGTTCACCTTATCGAAACTAACCCAAAGGCTGGTCACGCTTCTTTTCATTATTTTCTTAACCTACGATAGTTTACTTGAACGAAAACTTGCAAACTTGTAATGGTACAGCGCTGCAAAAACCGGTTAAGTGCTGTTTTAGTGCAGAAGTACACAGCAAGAAACACAATGTTGAGTTACCCAAAGAGGCTTTACATAATGGAATGACACAGAATTCAGTTCTAAATAATATGTTCCGTGACATATGGTAAAATAAGTTACTAGTTAACTATTATAAAACTAGACTGCCAGCGCGATAAAAAAAATGACAACGAAGGATTTGACACGACCTGTCTTCATTCAATATAAAATATTTTTAAGATCATAGAGGGCTGGGGCGTGTGTGTCGGTGTCTTTTTGAGAATGGGCCTGTTGCATCATCTACTGCCGCCTATATAATCTAATAGGCCTTTGTCACTGTGCTTCTGAAGGATAAGGATATGCTACAACAGCCGACTCAAATTGTCATAAGAGATAATTGCTCTCCTATCATATATAATATCTTATTTCTTGCTTCAAAATTTAAAGAAGTAACATGTATGATTCCTTGATGCCAGTATATTTATGTATAAAGATTATTGCGACTCATGTATAAGAAGTTATTTGTTAGAGAATGTTGCAACTCTCACTCCAGCAAAAATTGAGGGGGGCAAAACGTAAGGACCATTACTGAGAAGCAGATGCAGAGCATCTAGGGCATGTTCGCTTGGGCGCCGAAATTAGGCCTTCGATGCTTGACTTGTTTGAAATGTCAGGCAGGTGCGCTGGCTGCTTCCTAATCAGAGGTGTGCGCGCCAGTGAAAGAAACTAGCGGCGCTAGCGCTGCACATTTCAAAACATAGCGGCGCTAGTTTTGGAGCTAGTTTTCGGCGACAATTTATTTTAGGGCTAGGAAAAACACGAAGAGCAAGATAGAAATAAAGTATAATTTTTATTGCATTGCAAATGGAAGAAATCTAAAAAGGGTTTCACTAATTTTTTTATGCAACGAGAAGATACATGGAAGTACGTAATAAACTATACCATATAATGTAAAAACTAGCGATTAGCACTTGACATGGGCTAAAAAATAGCGGCGCTAGTGCTTGCGCTACTAAAACACAAGCGCGCTCTAGTTCTTGTACTGCTAGGCTCAACTCTGATCCTAATGAATTGAGTTTCACGCACCCTAATCGGTTGCCCATGAGACTTTTAGAAATTCACTCTAACTTGTAAATGGAGTTTCAGCTGGTTCAACGTAATCGCGCCTCCAACCCTTGAAACATAAGTAAAAGAATCAAAGTGGCAAAACCAAAGCTTCTGCCTGAAGTATCAGGCAAGTCCAGTCTCGAAAGGCTTACATCAGGCGTCCAATCGAATGTGCCCATGGTTCCTATTTTTAATTTTTCACTCAGACTGACCTTGTGTTGTAATTACAGGTCTTATGGTTAAAAGGAATCGTTTCAGTAAATGTTTAACTTACCCATGCGTAACTTTGTTTTCGCCTCTCAATACCCTGACTATCTTTTTACGCGTCTCAGCATTGGTGAGAGGGCGACCTTCAGAACGCGGCTTTCGGCCGTTTGTGGGGGAAGGCGACGTGTCCTCTTCAGCATCCTGAAAGAAGAAAATATTATACACTGAAATGTCTTATTCAATGCATCGACTTCGACCGATAGCGTTTAACCCTACAAGCTTTGAGTCTATTAGTCCCGTCTGTCCACTGGCAATGGGCCTGTTGGTTCGTCTTCTGCCTGCTGTTTAATTCAATTAAAACCTGAGCATTCTATTACTGTAGGATTTTGGTCCCCTCTTGCGAATTATTGGGCCCGGGATTCATCCAAAGAATGAGTGCTTCATCGGTAATGACCAGCGCAGTTAGCAACCAGCGGGCCTTCAATATGGCCCAGGGTACTTCGTAAACTTCATCAAAATTTCCATCGTCATAATTTGGACTCGCTATGGTATTGGGCCCGATATTCCACCATATAATGAAGGAATAAAGGACATAAAAGAAATAAAGAAAACTTTATGGAAAAAAATCGGCCAGTGCTTAATTCTAGGCCTAACTCCAGCAGCCCTATATGGGAACGCAGGTGACGACAGCCGAGAGGAGGCTATACAAGGAGCCCACATAGTGGCGGCCAGTCATATTAGAATATCGTGATGCAAATACTGTATATATGTATGTGTGTGTGATAGGTCGTTTAATTTAATTGGCTGCTAGTTTCTTATTAAAATATTTCTATCACAAATAACTACTCAGTTGGGAAAGAATGGGGACGAATATTTTATGAATTTAGTACTCAACTCTGGTTGGCAAAAGGAGACAGTAATTAATGGGAAGTGACTGCAGTAGAGAATAGCTGTAACGAGTGCAGCAGCATATCGCTTACGTGAGGGAAGGCTTAGGCTGTGTCTATAATGGTAGATGAAGTGCCAGCAGTCAGACAAGGGCAGGCAGCTGGCCTAGGGTTTGGATGTCTTTTTTACGAGAAGGGACAGCAGTCAGGGCTATAGCTGTCACAGCCTCGGTTCGAAAATTGATTGCTCCTAAACCAGAAAGCTGCAGACATTGAGTAGGTATGCTAAGATTACACTGGCCGCACAACAATTGGTGCATGAAAGGAACAACGAAGCTGCTTGTAACTAATATTTTAGTGAGAAGTCTATATCTTTAGTTGCTTATTTTCTCTTTGTGGTTTAGAAGCTTTAGAAGCGCGAGACAGCTCAAATGTAGGCAGAGTCTTTTTAAAATCATGAAGCAACCATTGAGAGACAGACTACATAGTGAGGCAGCCTCTTAAAAATTGATTAAGCATCATGCGTATGCCATTGGCAGGAGCAACAACAGGGTTGGTCCAAATACAGTATAAACTCAAGTGCGGATATGAAGGGGATGAGCCGAGGGAAGCGAAACTCGGGATGTTAAAATAAGATTGGTGAGAGCAAGGAATGAATGCTTCATCGGTGATGAACAGCGCAGTTAGCAAACAGCCGACCTTCAATATTGCCCAGGGTACTTCGAAAACTTCATCAAAATTTTCATCGTTATAATTTGGCCTCGCCATGGAGCTGGGCCCGATATTTCACCATATACTGGGGACTTTAACGAACGGCAGCCAGCTGTAGTAGCACTTCGATGGTGTTTTGCACTGCCCAATTGAATCAAATATACTCCAACATCGTGGTGGTGGCGACCCCTCTCTGGGAGCGGAACCAATGCAGTCGACAGCGTCAGTGTGAGTTTACTCTGATAGCATCATTCTTCGTCACGCGCATCGGGGCAGCATTAGTTTAACCGATTAAGTGATTTTTCGGCTGCGGCCTAGACCCGCAGTGTTCCACGACAGCCACGCACCACTCGAGGAAAATGGGCATCGGAAAGCATTGAATAAGTGCGATGGAGAATGACCGGGTTTAGAAAAAGATGGAAAGTGTAAAGTACTGCAGCAGAAGTCAAATAAAAGTTTAGTTTTAATGTGAATAAAAATTGAAAAGAGGATATCATTGCCTCTAAAAAAAGGTTAGCGAGTAATAGTTGGAGTAGACTAAGACATGCTTAGCCGGTACGCGAATTTTATTATAAACCGGGTAACGCGACGCTAATTGTGTTAAACGTAAACTACGTAACAATGTTTGTGACCTGCTTGGTCTACGGGGAGCTGCTGGCCATATTTTTCCGGGGATTAAGCAGAGTCTTTCTTATGAACTTATCGCCAACATAAATATCTGCCATTACATATTGCACGATATAAATGCCATCACCTATACAACGCCATACTGTTATATGTAATTTCGAAAAGCCGTGTCACTTGGATTTCATCTCTGAAGCTTTACTTTGTGTGTCGTTCATGTGAATTAGCGTCAAAATGGATAGGCTTCTAGTTTAAAATATTAAGGGGATTTTATGTCCTTGAAGAATCATTATCATAAAACTTCACGCTTGAGCTCCCGCCTATCCATTTATTTTTATTTTAGTGTGCCTACAGTCTATGGCTAACATTAAAGGAACAAATGGAGTGAAATACAATCGTTAAATTTATATTACCTAATCATTTTTCAATCTATTTACATTCATAAGATGCCTCTGTACTCGAGTGCATTGCCCACCGCCCCATCGGCGCCTCTCTGCTCGCTGCTAATCGAATAGAGAAACTTCAACTGTACCCCGTAATAAATATTAGGACGTGCACTTCCCATGCATGTGATTTTTGATGAAAAAATCCCAAATTCCCCTATTTTCCTGTTAGAGTGATTTTTAAAACAATTTTTGACACATATAGAATCGATGATCATCCCACACAGAGAGCTTTTTTCGACAAACCAACATTTTTTCTTCACAAATGTATTCCCCACATCCTTATGGCTATACTGCTTTTAGGTCTCATAGGTGAATTATAAAGTGTTTTATCTTAGATTACAGATTATTATTATCATTCAAACTTCACGCTTGTGCTCCCATTGACAGGTAATACAACCCAAATGAAACACCTTGCAATACCGGGAAGCCCAAAACGCTGCTAAAAGGAAATACAGCAAAAAACCATTAACAGCTGATTTTAACGCCTGCAGGCCAAAACCACCATAAGCCGATGCCGGCTAAAAATTCCAAATCTTAACCGACCAGCGCACGAAACACCGACAAAACTGATTAGTTCGACATCTGGCAGCCTCCAAAGGGAAAGAGTTGTTATGATATAATGATACACATGAATACGTGTGTACTAGGTCGTCTAATTTAATTAAGTAATTAACTGCCGCGTGACTAATTGATTAATTAATTGCCGTGTCAAAGAAAATAATAATAATGCAAATAATGAATACTTTGCGCAAAATACTTCTCTCACAAGTAATTACACAGTTGGGAAACGTACTGGGGGCAAATCTTCTGTGAACCGAGCTCTCAACTCTGTGGTAGCCCAACGACAGGTGACAAATATGCTGACCGCATAGAGCGCAGCAGACTCGAGGTCCACGGATATCAAATTTTCGAAATTGGGCAATGCTCTACAGAACAGTGACCATTGACGTATCGCATGGACCAGAAAAATGCAGACGCGAAACACGCAAATAAGGGTCCGTGAGGGGAAGAAGAATAGCACATGGTAACTGATACCTGCGAGGGAACATATATATTTTCTTCAGGGTTTAGAGGAGGGAGCAAGTAGGTGGAATTTTGAAATCAGAAAACAGCCAATGAAGGCAAAACAAAATGTCGGGCAGCCCCTTAAGAAATGACATTGGCTGGAGCAGTACGAGGGTTGGTACAATATAAGTCAGTTTGGTATAAAATTTTTGGGAGGACCCGAATGACAATGTTCCACTGGGATTAGAGGAGTATTGGGAGTCAGTTTAAGCAAAGTGCTCGTCTTAGCACTTTCTCGTCAGCTCCGGTCCTTGCGGACCCGGCTGAAGTGTTATTATACAGTAGGTGGTGAAAGTATTAAGTGAAACTGAGAGTTCATCAGTCTTGGGTGATGTGTTGTGCCTTACTAATACGCCTTGCAGAGGCGTCAGCTCATTCACCTATATTTATTCGCTCGTTAATTTACCCACAACATGCAGAAATCTA
>LQNS02000248.1:15849-37980 GCA_001587735.2 Parhyale hawaiensis
AAAATAGACATATTTTTAAACAAACTGTAAAATGTCTCGAAGTGGAGGCTCATCATATTGATTGCCATAGATGGTGGTATGCTCGCTTTCACTCCTGACTGCACCAATTTTTCTGCCCCGGTGAAATTTTTTTGATAGGAAAAAAATTGATGGTTTACCACTGCTTACTTTTGATTTTTTTTTCATGTACAAAGCCTTATTGCAGGACCCCAAGACATCTATCGAAGATTGCTCAGGTATTAATCTTTCATTCATGAGCAATAGTTTCCTTACACTATTTATAGTATTTGCTCGGATGTTCATTGTCCAATCTTTTTCTTCAACTGTCTGAAGTCACCCAATTTTACGGTAGGTAGAATAAGGGAAGCAAAGGTTGGCTGTGATGTAGCCTAATGATCAGTACCCCTGCACAAAATCACAGTAATAAAATTATACACACAGTGTGTTATTTAATTGCCTATATGTTGTGAAGGGGTGCTGATCATTACATCACAGCCAACCACTGATCCCCTTACCCTATTTCATTGCATTATTGCATCATTTCAATTGGCTAAATCATTTTTTTATTACCAGACTACATAATTTGGCCATATTGGCATTAGGCCTAGCCTATTGTGACCATGAGATTGATCAGACACCCCAACAATACATTCACATCTGGTGTTGCATGCACTTGGAGGTCCAGACTGCAGATGTTGGCTCTGAGGAGCCTCAACAGTTTCACCTCCCAAATTTACTACTGTTAGGATATAATGATACACATGAATACGTGTGTACTAGGTCGTCTAATGTAATTGGGTAATTAACTGCCGCATGACTAATTGATTAATTTATTGCCGTATCAAAGAAAAATAATAATAATGCAAATAATTGACACTTTGTGCAAAATACTTCTCTTACAAATAATTACACAGTTGGGAAACATACTGAGGACTAATCTTTTGTGAACTGAGCTCTCAACTCTGTGGTAGGACAACGACAGGTGACAAATATGCTGACCGCATGGAGGGTAGCAGACTCGAGGTCCATGGGTATCAAATTTTAGAAGTTGGGCAACGCTCTACTGAATAATGACCATTGACGTATCGCTGGTATACTCCAAAGCAAGCTAAGCACAGCACCAGTGTGAGAAGGCAGAGACTATTACAAGAAAGGCCATAGCTGTGACAGTTTTGGCTTGAAAATTAATAGACCAGAAAAATGCAGACGCGAAACATGCAAGTAAGGGTCCGTGAGAGGAACAACGATCACATGGTTACTGATACCTGCGAGTGAACGTACAGTAAAAAACCCCTCTAATTCGCACAGCAAGGGGGGGAAGGGGGTGACGGATTACCGGGGATTTCGGATTACCGGGGTACTTACAAATCCAAAAAAAACTCTTTATTCGGCACTGATACGGATTATAGAGAGATTGTTTGTACCTTCTCTGCAGCATCTCGCGCATATTTTTCGCTCATCACCTCTTTTATCCAAAAAATGAGGAGCGTCTTGCACGGATTGCAGAGGTATTTGTAGGAACTCCGTACTTTACCCCTTTAATCCAAAAATGCTCACTTGTTCAGATAGCAATTCGAACAGTAATGGGATGTTCGGATTAGGGAGGGTTTCGGATTATTGAGGTGCGGATTAGAGGGGTTTTACTGTATAGCTATATTTTCTTCAGGATTTAGAGGAGAGAGCAAGTAGGTGGGACATTGAAATCAGAAAAACAGCCAATGAGGAAAAAAACAAATTGTCGGGCTGCCCCTTAAGGAATGACATTGGCTGGAGCAGTACGAGGGTTGGTACAACAAAACGATCTGGTGTGGGACAGCTGTCCTGTCACACTCCGGGTGTCAAATATCCCCACATTACCGCACCTATATGGGAAAATGTTTACTTCTACTTCCCACTTCAGTTCAGTATTTTTACCAAATTTTTACAAACGGTACAGCAGCATATTTTGATATGTTGAGGTCATATATATGTATATATAGCTACATAGCGATCTGGGGGTTTAAATGTAAGCACTGTAGCCTGATAACATTACTCTGCATTGAGGTTCACTCTCACAACCAAGTACTGTGACAAAGTCAACTAGAACTTATGCACAAACAAAACAAATGAACAAGCAAATGGTTGAATGACTCTT
Source organism: Parhyale hawaiensis (assembly GCA_001587735.2). Lineage (NCBI taxonomy): Eukaryota > Metazoa > Arthropoda > Malacostraca > Amphipoda > Hyalidae > Parhyale > Parhyale hawaiensis. Next base: position 17,984 of record LQNS02000248.1, read on the forward strand.
TTCCGAGAGTTAATGACATGTTTCTCCTAACAGACCCTATAATCTTGGTAAATTTCATAAAGTCCATCTATAGGCTAACTGTTTGTGTTTTTTTGGTGATGAACTCCAACAAAAAGCCACTCCTTATTAGAGGTAGCTAATGATAACTCATGGAGGTTCTTCATTGCAGCTCCTGTCCCACCCGAAATTGCCCAGCTGAAATTGGAGGAACTTGAAGAGCTGGCAGAGTGTGAAGAGTTACTTGATGAATTTGTCATTAAGCTGCCACAACTCACAACCATTACGGAACTCTGTGATAAACTTGCCGTTGAAAACAGAGATCTTGCTAGTAAGTAAGGTACAATTGTTCTTACTGTATAGCTATGGATTGTAAGTTCTGTTATGTTTTCATTTTTAGCTAGTTTCGTCTCAGAAAGCATATGATAGGCCATAGGTTTTGGTTATTGTAGGTTAGTTCATCTATGTTATGGGGAGCAACGACCCCATGGGGTTTGTGTATGTTACCTTAGCTATTAGCTAGGTCTTTGAGATGTCTGTCTTTTGTGCCCACTTTGGTTCCTTCCAATTTCATACTCTCACTGAGATTACTTTTTTCTGTTCTTCTTCTTTCACGACTTGCTGTTTCCATGCACGTTGATCCTGTGTGGGAACACCTTTGTGCATGGGTTCCTTGTTTCTATCGACATACCATGTACCTTATGTCCCTTCCTTTTCCTCTCTTTGAAGAGCTTTGTTGTTACCTATCTAGGGAGGCTTAAACTTTCATGTACTACTACTATTTAGCTATTCCGTTGCCTTTATCCAGTCATTACTTTTGTTTTATCGTCGCTCAAGGATTTCACACTATTTATAGTTTCTTTGTCATTATTATTATCATCAGTAGTTCAGTAGTCTACATCTGAAGTGGTAGAACTTTTCAAAAGCAAGGTGTTTTATGCCACTTCTCACAATATTCTCACCGTTGTTGGTGCTGTTGTAAATATTATTTTTCAGTGGGCGATAGAGCTTTTCAAACTAAAGGAAATACTTGAAATAATGTATTTGCAGAAAGTTAGGGCATATTTCAATCCTTTTGCGAGAACTTCTTTTTCTTTATCCGTTAGTCTAGAACTGTCTGAATAGTTAGCTACAACCTCTAAAGAGGTTATGTTTTTCTTGGGTTTGTCTGTAATTCTGCCTGTCTGTCTTCAAGATAACTCAAACATTATGGATGGATTTTGGTGAAACTTAGCTACATGAATTGTTAGGTGTGTTAGGAGGAACAGATGATTAACTTTTGGTGAAGATCTGTCCATCCATTTGTTTACCTATTTTTTGTTAGCACCAAAACTTAAAAAAGGAATTGCCGGATTTTCATGAAATTTACAGAAGTTGTTGGGTATATTTTGAAGAGTAGCTAATTGATCAATTTTTTGTGATTATCGTTTTTTTTTGTTGCTGCGTTTGAATTTGTTTGTTTTTACTATAACTCAAAAAGCTAGGGATGAATCTTTATTAAACTTACAGGAATTATTACTAATGTTGATAGACATAACTGATTAATTTTGGTCATGATCAGTTGGTTCGTTTGTGTGTTTGACTTGTGTTTGTTGGCACCATAATTCAAAAAGTTATGAATGGATCTCCAACAAAATTACAGAAGCTGTTGATATGTATTGTCAAAAGGCATAAATGATTAAATTTTAGCGTTAATTAAAAAATATCTTGGCTTCAGAGCCAATTTGGAAGTGATTAAATTTTGGCTGTAATACAAAGAAAATCTTGGTTTCTGAGCAAATTTGAATTTTTCGTTACCGCTGCCTTGCTTGGCGGAGATATGCTCTCTGAGAGTGCTTTAGTTGAATATATACTCTGATGCATTGCTCTTATTATTTATAGAAAAACCGAGATGAATTAACTTCTTTACATGAGTAAGCTTAACTTCGTAAATGACAAAGAAACTTTACTATTTTGCTAGTTTACCATTCTAATGAGAGATAAACATGAAGAAATTATTAAAGGTGTAATTTCTCACATGCAGCACCCAGAGGAATCACCATCACTCTTATTTTGGTGAATATGAGGGGTAGTTGCTCATGCTGGATTCGACATGTTATTATCTGCAGCTTTTAATGGGCTAAATGTGTAAAGTGCTACAACTCTTTATTTCTCAGTGGCTCGCTCCAACAGAATACCTCTGACGGTAGTACTAGACCCGCGACATCGCCCAGCTCTGGGGGCGTCTAAATGGTAGTTCAGACCGTTTTCAGGCGTAACCCTCATTGTAGATAGCTTTCGGGGTTCTCATCTTTTTTTTTCAGTCCCTAGTCTCCTGGTACCGCAGGAGCCCAACACCAGCACTCCTCACTCTGTTACGACTCGCGTTACTGTTAACATCTCTATCTGTGCTCTGGTCTCAGCTGCTGCTCTATGTTCACCTATCGACCTTAGAGCTTGGGAAATACTTCTCTTACTACTTATTAATGCTCTAATACGGTTTTTCCTGTTTGGAAATGTGTTTTTACCGTTTTTAGTGACATGTTTTTGGAGACTGTGTTGGTGTGTGATAGGCCTAGGGTGCCGCCATCTTGGATCCTTGACCCATGTCTCCTTGTGTTCACAGAGCTGCAGCAGCTGTTGTTCATGAAGATCAGTGACCAGTGGTGATGGTGTTTTGTGCTCTTGTCTTTTGAATTAAAGTAGGTACCTAACGTCACTCGGATTTTCCTGAGAATAGAGGAATAAATACTTGGTGGTAGCCTAGAAGGCACTTGTGCCCTAAGAATTCCAACAAGTATATTGTTTGCTTAAATAGTACTTCGTGGTAGGCCCCAGTGGCCCTAGCAATTCCTCGAAGTGTATTGCCTTATGAATTTTGCTATTTTTGCGGTGGTGGCCCGTACGGCCTTTCTGAGCCAACTGTTAACGTAACATCAAAGACTGAATGGTAGGCCTTTGTTGCCTTGACAATTCCATCTAGCACAGCGATGCATTTAGGCTAGGTGGTCGGCACTTTTGCCCTAAGAATTCCACCAAAATATATTGTTGCCTCAAGACTTGGTTGGTAGGCCGTAGCGCCCCCAAAAGATGAGGGTGCTTAATACTCACTTGGTTGGTTGGCCATAGTGCTCTAACAAGTCTGCAGAGCATATTTTTCCTCTATGAGCGTAGCCCTTCACTATTGGAGGGCTATTATTGCCGCTATAAAGCGAGGTCCCTTCGTAATATGACGGTGGGCTAATTGCCGCCATTGAGCGAGGCCTTCCACTTAATGGCGGGCTTATAATGCCGCCAAAGAGCGTTTTTTCCAACTATTAGGATGCTTTCCAATAGTAGGAAGGCTCAAATCGCCCAGATTTTCGATCTTGGCCGATTTCAAGATGACGCCCAGGAGCACGCAGGAGGTCTGAAAGTCCCGGATGTAGAAAAAAACGTGAGGTGTACTCTAACTCCTCTAAAACAGTACAAAAGTAAACACTTAGTTTGTGGCTAAGTAAAAAAAAAGGGAGGCGCACTCCTGCTCCCCAAAGGGAGCACAAGAGTGACCACTTGGTTTTGAGACTAAATCAAAGAATCTGCAAGTCGAAGTGACTTCAACAGATTTACCCAGATCAAAACTTAGTCAATTCCTGGCTTCCACGTAGGGGGTTGGGACTTATCAGAATTCTGTAATGACCCATCTCTGGTCTTGTATCAGGGACTGTGACATCCACTGCAGAGCGGGCTGTGCTACGTAGTGGCCTGATTCGGACTACTTGCTCACATAATGGAGCCATACATTGGGACCAAGGGTATCCCCCTAAGAACCTTGCGGGTTTTAATTCCGGGAGAACACACTGGTAGAACTGTTGCAGAAGCCCTGCAGTTACGCATGTGGACTTAGCTCTAGTAAAAGGCAACCCTGTTTAGGTTGTGACCTTTTACTTGTGGCTCAGCTGAACTTAGCCGCGGGATGCAGCATCGCGGTGGGGCAGAGATAATCGAGCAATTATCGACCGACAGGTGATATAGCCTCGACTGAATACAGTCGGGAGAGAATTCAATAGTTCGGAAAGTCCAAGCAAGGACTTAGTCAGCTACAGACGCGTGGTCACAAGATCCCCGAGGAGTACTGGGACTCTGCCTCAGTGCAGGCAATCGAGGTCCAACAATGGAATTTGCCTCAGAGCAGGTACTGCTCTGGAGATTTACCTCAGGTCACTGAAGGACCCTCTTTGACCCAAACCTCGTGGTAAGTGTTCAGGAGGCATCGGAGGGAGACTGCTGCTCATAGTCTTTCGAGCTCTTTGATAAGCCTGTGCCAAGGATAGTTTTAGTCAAGCTCCGTTGGGAGATATTCTGAATCCTCCAAACCTTTCGGAACTGCAGCACTGGGGTACGTATGGACTGTTGTCCCTCAACTCCGGAGGGAAACAATCTGTTGGAGGCAAGAACGAGTTGCCAGGTTTGCCTCGGCGAGTCACTGCCCCCCGCCACGGGTGGGTAGCTGGAAGATGTACCCTAGGTTGGATACCAGGGTTCACGAGCTGACTGGCTATGTTAAGCATGCAGAAATCATCTGAATTGGTCTGTTTCCTAGGGCCTTGGGGTTTAGTCTTGGAGAGACTTCGCCTCGAGACCTAGGAATACAGTAGGGTAACATGTCTAGTAGCCGTCCACTTGGCACTAAAAAACTTCCTGTGTGAAAACTAGCAGTGCTAGAAAGTCGTACATAGGCTTAAACTGTAGGCTCAGTAGTGCCGCACCATCTCTGAAAATGACGGGCGAAAAGAATTAAACAAAAAGAAATGGTGGTGATTTTCACATTTTTTCACTAATAACATGAAAAAATGTGCAAACCATCACCATTTCTTATTGCTAGTTTTCACAGAGGAAGTTTTTTAGTGCAAAGTGGACGGGTACTAGACATGTTACCCTACGCTTAGGACAGTCGAAGCCAAGGTCCTTGACTTGGCACAATGTAACCTCAGCGGCTCTCCGCCCTAAGTTTGAGATTTAGGGAAATTGTTCCTGTAGTGATTTTTCCTTGAAGTGAGAAGGAATTAACCTGGCATCCCGGAATTTTCCATACAGGTCCAGTGTTAAATCTCGACTCAGCATGTCCTACACTGGGACCTTTGCGTAACGGGACCCTGAAAGTCTCGTTAGAGCTTAATCCTTTTCTTGGTCCCTATGTAGCCCTCGTTGAGAAGTTCTACGAGCAGTTTTCAACAGACGCTCTCATTATAGCCTTGGGTTCTGTCTCCCGGCCACGACATTAGTAAGATATCCAAGCCCCAACCTCAGATGGTTGTATATTCAGGGTCTGATTCCTGAGAGGAACTCAGTTTTGGTTTCTAGAAGACAACTTCATGTCGGAACAGTAGTTGTCCCGCCAGGAAGAATCGAGTTAAACCCCAGTCAGAGGTTGGCCAAGGGAGCAGGTGTCCAGGAGGCGAACCCCTAACATTTCGTCAAAGGCTTTTTGTGGCTGTATCCTAGACTCGAAGGGGGACGAGAAAAGGGCTGAGCTGCCACACTGATGTCAATCAGGTTCAGGGAAATTTCTCTCTTGGAGAAATTTTTGGCCACTACAGCGAAGAAACATGTTGAATTTAGGATTGTTATATCATTATAATGCTGTCGTAAATCATTAAATTATATTAACCAAGAATAAGTTAGCTTGAAGTAGCCAATTTGTCTCAAATTAGTCACATCTGGCAACCCTGAATTGGTGGGAGAACATGGCGAATAGCACCCTGTAAGGCTGTAAAAAATTAAAAACTCTATTAGCGCTTTTTTGTCGCTGATCAAAGACAGATTATAGGTACTCATAACGATTTATGTATTTATTTTATAGAATAATATTTAAGAAAAGTGCAGCTTAGACCCATATAAGTTCCGAAAAAATGGCGGAAGATACATTAAGCCGCCGCCATCAGCGGATGGCTTTTCCACAAAAAACTCTATTAGCGCTTTAATGTAGCTGTTCAGAGAAAGAATATGGTCAATACACTCATAACGATTTATGTATTTATTTTATAGAATAATGTTTGCGAAAAGTGCAGCTTAAACCGACGTTAGTTTACCCAATATGAACGTCGGGGGCATCAAGGAGGGACAGCCACCAACCAAAACGTAAGGGGCGGAGTTTTCTATTCAAATACAGTGGTATGCTCCCTCCCCCATATTTACTCCGAGTCAGTATCCTTTGCACCAGCAACTCAGGAGGGTCCATGAAACCCCTTTCTGCTGCGTCGTGGATATGTCTGTGCTACCGACAGAGGTGTACTGTCGAAGCGAGCCACTGAGAATGGATTGAGTGTTGCATCGAAATTTTCTGTGGTGAGCGAAGACAGAACACCTCTGGAGGATCAAACAAACCCAAAGCCTCTTCAGTTCCATGGCCTAGGGTGATGCATTAGTACGCCCGTCGTGCCAAAGTGAGGAGTGCTGGTGCTGGGCTTTTGAGGTACCAGGTAGGCGGAGCTTAAAAAAAAAAACGAAAGCTGTCTACAATTAGGGTTACGTCTCGAAACAGTCTAAACTACCATTTAGACGCCCCAGAGTTGGGCGCTGTCGTGGGTCTGGTGCTACCGACTGAGGTGTTCTGTCTTCTCTCACCACTGAGAAAAATTCGTTGCCACACTCTATCCATTTATTTGTCATTACCTATCAACCCTTTCTTGCCTGCTGTATGTATTTATGGTTGCATATTATGATCCTGTAAGATTTATAAATTCCGACATAAACTGGGCAACACTTTATGGCATATTACTTGTCTGCATATAGGTAGCTAGCGCATATCCTCCCTAATGCCTATCTTATCCTACTTCTCGTGATTCCTTTGGGAAGGGCAAAATTATGTGCTTGATGTTGCTTTTCCCCATTGGAATAATATAGACGTATGCGATATATCATATAACTAGCTAGGTATATGACCCATGATAGTCTCAACCATGCAGCAAAGGGCTGACCCTCCACTGCATAGTTCATCATAGGCTACCTATGTGGTATCTAGCTAGGTACCAAACGGTGCCATCTGCAGAGAAAAAGCAAGATGAAGTCATGCAGTGAAAGGTTAGCGCACTACTACCTAATGCCTGGGCCACACTAGGCTTTTACACTGACTACTTGTTGCAAAGATACGAGACTCGGATGTCATTTATGCCAAGGTATCTATGCTAGGTACCGAATTGAAATATATACCGAAACGACACGCAAGCTGCTCATCCTAGCAACCAGTTGGGCATAGGAATGCATATGTGGCTCCAGTGTAAGAGAACTAGTCTATCCTGTAGTGTTTCAGCTGTAGATGGTAAACCTACTATATCCATGAAGACCTGTGTAATGTGGATCCTCATGAGTTAATTTTTCATGCCTTTTAAACAGAAAACAATCAGGAACTGAGCCAGTCCTATGAATCTGCTCGAGATCAGACATTACAAAGAGTGGAAGCCCTCACTTCCCTGCACCAGAGCTTTGAGAATCTAACACAGCACAGCCAGGCTCTAACTCAAAAATTACAGCCATCAACTCTTCAGGTAATATTTGTTTAGTTGGAGGTTTACTGGCTTCTCTAGCTGCCAAGTGTGGTTCTAATGTTCCAGCTCTCGCCAAGCTGTTTGCCATGATGTGCTATATGGGTACCCTGGGACCTGTGGCTCGAGCTGCAGTGTTGCTGGCTAAATGCAGGTTCACGCAATGGTTAAATGGATTGAGTTTTCTTAGCTAATCATTGAAATGTTTTGTTGAGTCATTGCAAATACAGCGTTGAGTTTACTAAAGGTGTTACGCTGTTAGCAGTTAGTATGCTCAGCAAGTGTCTAAGTTTCAGACATGTCTTCAAAATTGGAGAGAATTCAACTCAACATTTTTTTTTCTCTTCGTTCTACATAAATGGACACAGTCACGCATTTGGACGCAGGGATGAGGAAACTCGTTCTTTTGAGTACCTATTGCGTCGTTTTGAGTGTCACCCTCTTGAGATGCTTTAGGTGTGGCAGAGCTATGGGACATGTTTAGTAATTGAGCTACCGGGAGTGCCGTGACCTGTGGGTCTAGCTGCAGTTTAGCTGGCCAAAATGCTCTAGTTCTGGCCGAGCTTTGAGTTTCACTCACATCTTGTACGAAGTGAACGTGACTCTTTTGTTCTAATTAGCTAACTGAAATTGTTCATATTCACTAGATTTACTGTCATCCGGAGTGATATTTTTAAACAGTGAAATTGCTAAATAGGCTGTCTGTACACCCAGTCATTCGCCTTACGTTAACATTAACACAGTAGCTGCAAAAGAACCCAGCTCAAGTTAGGCAAAACGCCCAAATTCTCAATACAATAAAAATGAAAAATAAAACTTGACTGATGCATGGTTCTGATTTACAATTAATAGGAACATATCGGGTTTAACCAAGGTGTTACTCATGCCTTCATTCCTATAGCTAAGTGTAACGTACCTCATATCCAAATTACTTATTCTGATAACTTACAGATTTATTGCCGTGGGTGCAGGCTAATGCAAAAATTACCTAGTCACACTACTTTTCATATTGGTGGTCACTTTTCCATGACTACTACTTGCAGCGTTTGGGCGTCACTGTAAAAGTATGAGTCATTGTAACAGTAAACCAATTCTGAAATAGGAGGTAGGTATGTTATAGGTGTTTACTCAAAGCTTAACCATTGCCGTTTGGCATAGCGCCCAAACTGTAAGATACGACTCATATACTAGACTTATTTGCTCACCTCTCGCTCACTTGACATCGTGTAGGACTTAGCCTAGGAGATCGTACTGCCTTTACGTCTTGATACTTGCTTCACAAGTGTAAATCGTTACAATTTTCGTATGTTTGATTAGTCTTATAAAGCGTTTCAATGGATAGTAAGGTGCTTAATCTTTGTCTCTCTTTTTGAAAAGTTTTTCAGGTCGCTGTCGGGGCGTCCGGAGGTGGCTTCAGCCAGTCCGGCTCACCGCGAGGCCGTCAGCCGAGTGGCTACGTCATCCGCCATGTGGCGTCCGGGACAGCCAGCCGCTGCTTACCTCGAGCCGTGTGCTGGCTCCGCTCCTCATGCCCACTTGTGAAGCCATCGGGGCAGGTCGCCTGGTGCCTGCTCTCTCCCTTCGGCTTCCCTTGCATCGACACCAACTCTCCCAGCGAGCTTTGCCTCGTCCGTATATCTTCCCCCCCGCCCAAAAAAAAAAACTTAGAAAAGAAAAATTTAAAAAAGAACAAAAGGAAAAAATCTAAACAGAAAGAAGAAGAAAAGAAAAAAATTATGAAGAAGAAAAAAAAAAAACTTCCAAAAAGAAAAAAGAATAAATAAAAAAAAATATACTGCAGGGTGCAGAGCACTGCATAGATTATGGCAACTAGGCATTTGTGTGGTGTCTGCACCTGTTGAGAGTATTGGTATCGGCTTGACATGGCGTCCAAGTCTGCAATAATAACTCACTTTCAACGGTAGTGGAATTGGAGCTCCTCTCTTCACTAAGCCTCGGGCTACCAAGGGAGGGGGGAGGCAAGGCCCCTAGTATTGCCACCATCATACGTACAGGGGGTTGCTCCGGTAGGGGAACACTAAGCTGGGCCTCTGCTGGGCGCAGTTCTCAGTCGGCCTCCAGGCTTCGTCCTGTGTGGTCGACCAGCCCATGCGGCGTGTTGGGTATGGACTGGGCATGGCGCCCAAGTCTGCAGAAGTACCACACGTCCGTAGGAGCAGCCGGCAAAAAATAAATTCACAAGTGCAGGGTATGAGACTCACGCCTGGCCTGATGCTGCTGATTCTATGGTTGTGGCTGTGGAGGTCGTGCTCGGTCAGGGGTGCTTTCTCACTACCTGTTGCGAGCGTTGGTATGGACTTGTCATGGCGTCCAATCTGGGTTAGTACTTCGTTCTAACAGCAGTAGAACAAAAAAAAAGAAAAAAGAAAACATGGATGTCAGCCACAGTTAGCATGTTCGGGGTCATTGACCTGCTTTTAGTCCTACAATAGGGTGAGGGCCGCCGAGCCCAGGGTTCCTTGCGTAGGCAACACAGCCCTGTGCCTCGAAACCCCGTAAATATACACTACCCGTGCTGCAAGGCATCCTGATGCGGGAGCCCGCTCGATTTTTTCGTTGCTCTTCAAGTGATTCACCCTAATCCCCTCAGCAGGCTTAGATCGGCTGTGTGTATGGCAGGCATCTATACTCAGCTACAGCTACTAGGCTGGTGCCGCGGTAACACGGCCGCCATATTGGATTCGTCTAGAATACTGCGGGGCCCATTACGAAGAATCAGATTAGCCTGGCCCCAGCCGATACAGTGCTTTAGCACTGATCAACTTCATGAAGTGAACCAACGCACCAAGACCCGGTTAAGATCTTCAAACCAACGAAATAATCTTACAGATTACACCTTCTCCAGGGTGTTCCCAAACCGAGCTCAACAAGTCAGGGGTTTGTAGTTGATTTGTGAGGGGCTCACAGGCCTTAGGTGCTCAGAAGTAACGCACATCAGACCATCGGAGAACGATCCTCCACGAGGCATCATCAAGTGTTCACCCGACAAATTATACCAACACGGGTAGAAATTTAGAATAATTGAAATCTCTGATTCGTCCAAAATAGGGTACATGTCACCCCCCTGCCATATAAGGCGCAGCCTGGCAACTACCAACTGGCTTGAACCCTAACATTGCAAGAGCGAAGCAGCTGCAGCGGTGCCCGGCAGTATCTTCAGAGCGGGTTCACCGTATGCACGTCCATGTACTCGAACCGCGTATCTACAACCCACAGCATCGTAACAAGGCATCATCGCGTCCTATCTATCAACCCCAAAGAGTGAACTGCTGTAAATCAAAGCTAGCTACCTCGAGAAGGTGCGTACAGCCCCAGCGACAGTAGTGTCCTAAAGGTATGGTCTCGAGTATGGCCTTAGATCACTAGACTCCTGCGCAGCAAATAAATTTTTATCTACAACCCGTAACATTGTCCCTGAGTAACACGCTATTCGATATTTTACTACCAATTTTAGGTATATGTATATCGAAACAACATTTAAGCTGCTCATCCTAGTAATCATTCTGGAGCAGTAGTGCATAGGTATCCCCGGTATTACGCTACCGGTTACTCCAGACAGCTTCGCGATGTTTAGTCCCAGTCTCCGAGTTAATCACTCCCCTTCGGGCTACCCTTAGAGGGCTCCTTATCAGCCAGCAAACCGTAGTCTGCTACCAAGCGACTACACACCCGCCTCAACGGCGATATCCGTCGCAGGGTTTGCGTAATTATAATTGATATCATCCAAATTAACTGCGCAGTCACCTTTGTGATAATACCACCTGCGTCAGGAGATTCCCCCGAGGAATGACGACTCTTTATTACACGAGAAAAATAACTCTATCCCGGGCGACGTCTAATCGAATAGGCCGTATCGCATTCTGTCAAACTACTTCTCCATATATGCCAATCCGGGTACGCACTCCGTTAGGGTACATGAGGTTAACTTGTATCAGCCTAATCCTATGCTTCTCCAGGAATCAAACATCAGAAATTAACCGCAGAAGCCTGACTGTTAACCATATGGATACAGAATGCACTAGGAGGCAGCATGCTCGTCGACCATGATCTGAATGACAAATCTGCCCTCCAAAACGTTTTCGAACTTCTACTGTCAGCTCGAAATCCCACGTCTTCAAGCATGAAGGCCGAGTGAACCTATTACGGAAACCTCAACCTGATCCTATTACCGTACTGTCCTAGTGGCTCGTGGTTAGGGTGTTACCGCCTCTTCTCAGACAAACTAGCATTGGCTGAGGGAGAGGACAGAACTTTCTGCCTTACCGCTTACAGCTTTTTCACCGCCTGGTTGACCCTAACATCAAGTTCTCTTGAGACAAAAGGTTAGGTACCGAAAGCCGTAGCTACTTCCGAGCTTGCATTTTCATGCCACAGTCTGCCCCACCCGCCGCGCAGGCAAGCTGCAAGCGCCAGTCACGTACTGGCTGCGTCTTCCCCCAAGAAAACCCGAAATTTACCTTAATATAGTAAGCTAGTACCGTACGTTAGGTATTTGGACCTTAATGGTAACTGTACTTTGGTACCTGTCTTTACACCTTGATCCTTAGTCGCTCCCTCTACCGTACTATACCTATCCGGGCCGTGGATAATAGGTCCTACACGGTGTCAAGTGAGCGAGAGATGAGAAAATATGCTTGTGACAAGCGAAGGGTGCCGGATAACACCCTTTTTCTTACCGTAAGTGAACTTGACACCGTGGACGCCTCCCTCCTCCCCGTCGCGACCAATTTGTTTGCGGGCATGAGGAGCAGAGCCATCACACGCCTCGAGGCAACCAGCGGCTGGCTGTCCCGTACGCCACATGGCGGATGACGTAGCCATTCGGCTGACGGCCTCGCGGTGTGCCGGACTGGCTGAAGCCACCTCCGGACGCCCTTTTCAAAAAGAGAGACAAAGATTAAGCACCCTACTACCTATTGAAACGCTTTATAAGACTATTCAAACAAACGAAAATTGTAACGATTTACACTTGTGAAGCAGGTATCAAGACATAAAAGCAGTGCGATCCCCTGGGCAAGTCCTACACGATGTCAAGTTTGTTTACGGGGAGAAAAAGGGCGTGTTGTGGCGCCCTTGGCTTGTCACAAGCATATTTTCAAGTTTTGTTGCAATGCAAGCCAAAGCCTTATTCACAACAACGTAATCTAATGTATAATTGTGTTGCGATAGAATTGTTGCCAAGTTGCATCTGTTCTTACATGAGCTAAAGATTTAATTCTTAGCTTAAGTTCACCGCTATCTAATCACTGGTAATCTCGAATTAGCTATGAATAAATTTTTAAGTGTTTTATACCATAGGAAATTGGGTGATACAATTTACGTACAATTTTCGTTTTTGTAGTGTAGAGGCTTTCGTTAAATTCCGTTTTTTTCGCAGGAAAACATGTGCATTGCTGCTGCCCAATCTGAAGAAGAGAGTGAAGCAATTGCAGAGCAGTTTTTGAATAAGGAAATTGATGTTGATGCTTTTCTAAAGACCTACCTGGATAAACGAATAGTAAGTTGGAAGTTTTTGAGATGTAGCTATTCCCTCAGAGGAATAGGGTTTGGTTGGTGAGGCTTACCGTATGTTATTGGCTTATTTGACTGCCTTGTAGGTTACCTTAGCCGTGCTTTGGGACACCTTTCTCTCGTGTCCACTGTGCTTCGTCCTTTTCCGTGTTTCTCGTGATGGCTGTTAACGTGTTCTTGCTCATCTTTCCTATCTTGCTGTTCCCCAGTGGTATGATGGTTAGAGTTGCTGCTCTCTCCGCTCGTGGTCACGCAGTTGACGTATTATTCCCAGGCTAGGGAGGGAAAGTCTGGGTGCTCGCCAGTGCTGTGTCACTGATAGTCTACTGAGAACATTGAAGTTATTATTGGAGCCAGTTATCGTAGGAACCTTCCGGCTGTGACACAGTAGCTCAGACGATCTGTAATTGACTGCAGCCGTATATAGGTAGCTACTATTTTTGAAGTCCTGAGAGGGATTATCTGTAGCACGAACCAGTGCATGTGAATTTCTCAGTTGGAGTGTATAGTCGAAGCGACTTTATCATGTGCTGTAGTTAGTCCTGGAGCCAAGGGGTGTTCGCATGCTAAAAAGGGCCGCTAAGTTTGCCGCTGTTTTCTGAAAGAGAATCACCTGGGGCATCATTTAAGCAAGGGTAGACGTTCTGAAACCCGGCAGTAATTTTTCTAGGGATGGTTTTGTAGTTCTCGACCGTACTGAAAGTGTCGGCAAAAATTTGAGGTAGGAAAAATTCAAATCTTCCTAACTCATTAAGCTGATGAGCTATGCTACAAGATGAAAGTTAGAAAGATAAAATTGGGTCAAAGTCACTAGGGGCCAAGGAATGGCATAATTTGACACCTGCATAAAAAATACGGGCTTTTAAAAATATAATATTAGACCAAATCCCAGTTGTAAACTGATTTATTCCTTTATTTGTAGATTCTAGTAGAAGATTACACAGGAAAATTTTTAAAATTCATTTGAAGAAAAACTTAGCTATGTATTATCTACCTCCTCAGGCCTAAGACGAAAATATTGGAAAAATGTTTTTAAAGGTGCCAGTTAACTTTGCATAAAACTTTTTTATTTACTGTCCGATTTATCTGAAGCTTCGTAGTTACATGTAAAGATGAATTATAAGACATTTTACCCTGAAAAATGTTTTGAAATTTTTTATTTTTTTTTTAGTAAAATGAAGATATCTATTTTTTGGGGTGAATTTAGAGTTTCTTGTTTTTGAAAAGTTTTAAATAAAATGTGTTGATTTTTGCTTTTAAACATTGACAATGCATACACAAACAATTCGCATTGGTCACTTTTTTTGAATTTCATTATGACTTTCAAAAATTGAAGATGTGAAATTTTCAATTCTTTTGCAATCCTTTCGAAAGTCAGGAATGAATAATTTGAGAAGAAAAAATTAAATTCTTTCCTGTGGCATTTATAGCTCTTACTTTTCTCTTCCTTTTGCACTTTGAATGGCGAAAATTTGTCTAAAAATGCCGAAGTTATATCGATTTGAAGTTTGAGCATGTTGCAAAAATAGAAATTGAGATAAATCAGTCGAGAGTTTTTTCGGGGCTTTGACTGAAGAAACGCATGAATGACTGTAGGTATAATTCTAGTCATTCTAGCCATATTTTTCATTCCATTTCCACACTCGTATAGAGGAAATTATGGGCAATAATTCTAGACACTTGAAAAAATTTAATTTTTTTTGTCTGTTTTTCCCCTCAACTGCCACTTAAACATTTTTTACCGCTAAACAATTTGATATGATGAATTGTTCAAATAACCAAAGAAAATCAGTTACCGGTGACACAGGGCTTCATGCAACACCCACTGGAGTAAAACTAAACTAGTAAAAACATCATCTGTGCTGCTGAAGTTTCACAAGCTGGGAACGTTCCTTAAATGAAAGTGGAACTGACAATCAAACCATCTTGAAATCTGATTGAACTATTCTTGATGATGATCTATCCTACATTCTTGTCTGAAGCTTGGCATTGACAGTAAAGGCAGCACCGTATGCAGTACTGGACGCTGTTTGTAGGCCATCCTGTCGAAAGATACAGATGTCTTTGGGATAAAGATATGAATTATCCAAAAAGTATGTTTGCATGTGCGACCCATAGACAGTCCTCTGATCATTTGCTGGTTGGTGGAAGGTCTAGTATATATTGTTTTTGAACTGTGGTGGAATACGTGCCATCTGAGGTGGTCCATTGGTTTACAATCACTGGGAGTTATGAATGGATAGTCTACGAGAAATTCTTCCAGCATGTTGATCTGTATCATATGGGATCAGAAAAAGCCTTTAGTTTCTCGTTTTGACTCCAAACTTAAAGAGTGTGATGTCCTTGGTGGGTGCATGGTGCCGAAGTGCGACGACACTCTTCAGCCCTAGTTCGGGGTCGAATGACAATCTGCAATCTGCCTGTTTATAGTGTAACTTTGTTAAATGTGTGAGATCGTAGGGTGCGTAGAATTGAACAGCTGCTGGTCCCAGGAATCGGATCTTTTCTGCTCCGACTCCACAACATAGCTATATTTCTCAATGAGGGTAAAGAGCAAAGTGTTATTTGGGACCTACTTCAAGTTCTCAATTGTTTTTTCTCATTTTCAGGAAGCACACTTGAGGAAGTTCAAAGGTGATCGCCTTGGAGCTCAGCTGTTGGAATTGCAAAAGGCAGGGTTTTAACGATATCGTAGCATTTTATAATAATAGTACCAAAGGAGCTTCAGCTCTCATATTCTCAATAATAAGCACTAGGTGCCAGTGGTAGGTCTTTCATAATTTCCTAAAACTTGAGTGTAACATCTTTATTGGCGATAACGGTTGCCATAATTGCTGTTGATAGTTTTCAGTGCAGAATATGTATCCAGTTTCGGCCAATCCTAAACGGAAGCCTAGAAACTACAAGCAAGTTTTTGCGCTAAAATAGCTACTATGGAAACTTCAGGAAATTATTAATTGCCCGCACTATAGACGGGGGGGAGGCTGCATGTTCATAACTGTAGGATATTGGCTTAGAGTTTTCAGGTCAGCTATGGAAGCCGTAAAATTTTTCTCATCCTTTTGAACACAAATATTGTACGGTGTTTTCGACATTATGAATGGAGAAATTGAAGTAGGTATACCAATTACCATTGTGTTATTGTGATAAGAATGAGTGTACGTGACTGTGGAGACTTTGTCCTAGTAGCTATATGTTGGGATTCAGGCACCATTTCTCCGTGTCTTTTGTTGTCGATGATGGGCACTACACTTGACGACTGCATTGGAAAGTCGTAGATACTTACACTGAAACTTTTGTAAGTATGTGAAATGTTATAAGATTCAGTGAAGTCTTGCAACGGCGATCTAACAGAGGAAGAAGCAAGGGACCCATAGTGTGACGATAGATACGTGGAACCCATGCACGAGGGTATTTCCACACAGGATCAACGCGCATGGGAACAGCAAGTCTGGAAAGAAGCGTAAGAACAGATTGAAGAAAGAGCAGTAGGAGGAAAAGATGGGAAGGAAGCAAAGTGGGCACGAAAGAGAGCCGTCCCGAAGGCCTAGCTAATGGCTAAGGTAACCTACACAAACTCCCTGGGGGCGCTACTCCCCATATCATAGGATGGGCGAACCTAACTAACCATTTACAAAATAATCGTATAGGGACTTCGTAGGTGGTTTTCTTTTATAGCTACTAATAATAATACATCAGATGTTACAATATTTTTTAATAAAACTTCAAACAAATATTGGCACTTCATTTCACCTTAAATCTAAAGTTTGAATATAATATGGTCCCGGTACAGTATGTGACCCACCTCAAAGAATAGGTTAGGTTTAACGCAACTAATTAAGTGCCTAACCTACTTTACTGGCACACCTAAATTTAAGGGAGGTCACATATTATACTAAGATTGATTACATTGTATCACACGTTTCTGAGTTAAGTATTTGTCATCATGAACTCCTCTGTTCGGCAAGATGAACATGCTGCTGTACCGAGAGGATAAAGAAAATAAAAATTTATGCAATTAAAATCGAAGAACGTTGGAACAGATGACACTCAAATATTTTTGGGCTCAAGTTCTACTTGATATTTATAGTACTTTTAGTCGACACTAGTACTTGCTTCACGATGCTTCAAGCAGAAACAATACATGCTATTACAGTAACATAAACAAACATCGTATCAAAGTAACCTAAAACAAACAATGTATCAAAGTAATATAAAACAACGTATCAATTTACCATAAAACTAGCATAAAGGTCGTTTTGCTTTTTCAGCCGTTCCGGACGAAGCTCAACTCCGGAGTAAGACTCAATTTGTAGAATACACTATGGACCTATGAAGTCCCCAAGATCTACTGAATTATCATTTAAAATTAGTTCATTGTGCAGAGCTATGAGTCTGATAGCAATAACCCTTTACAGTATAGCAAGTATATTTATCGTCAAACTTGAAATTTCTGTGATCATGTAGATACTTCAACGAACCATCGCGTAGTCAATAACCAGACGTCTAACTGGTGATATTTTGCCCTGCTTGATATTTATTATTCACCCATATTGCATTGAACTTGCCGCGTTTGACAGTGTTACTCCAACCGTATTGGCGAGACTTAATTCTGAATTAAAATACAAACCTAATTCAGCGAGGTTATAAATCTGCATTTGGAAGAATTGAAGACCGTCACTTCACTACCAAAACTCCGGTACGTGGCGCGCGTGCAGACCTGAGTCTTAAATTCCCTGTAAAGTTAGGTCTATCGTAACTGGACAGCTGCGGGCACAACTGCTGTGACATAACATTGTTGTATAGTTTTTCTTCAAGTTTAATAATATATAATTTAGAGAAATAGATAGCTGCCAGCTGACGGATAACAGGCCCACTGCCAAATAGCAGCCGAGACTGACGCCCCGACCCTGTAAGAGCTATTGCGGTCATGTCCGAGTACAGTCATTTAGATAGAAAAAAATGTAAACACCGGTAGTCTGAAAACCAACAAAAACCAGCTTAAACCAACGTAAAGCAACAGAGAAAACACTGTAAAAACATAATAGATAACAGAAAAAACATTCAGTGAAAAACAATGAGAGAAAGAGAAAAGTAGCTAGTGAAAAAAATACAGAAAAAAATGGAAGAGAAAAAATAAATCGGGAAACGTGATTCTGACGAAAAATTGGTGAATGAGGGCATTTATATCCGCGCATATCCATTCAAACACTCAATTTATAAAAAGTTTTCCCTCTTGTTGTATTCTAAGGTCTTTAACTTGGATATATATTAGTTTGACGCATTTTAAAATGGATAGTGTACGGATAAAAATACCTATATTCATCAGTTTTTTGCCAGATCGGGTTTCCCGATTTTATTTTATGGCAGATTGTTTTTCACTGTAGATTTTTCTCTTTTCTGTTTTTGTGGCTTTTTCTCGGTTGTTTTACATTAGTTTTCAGGAGTCAGGACTACCCCAATATCACGGAGGGGGGGGAGAGGTTACAACCACTATGGTCATTATTGCTTTGCTCGATGTACAGCAGGAGAAAATGCGAGTCGTGACATCCGTACGGAACTGGACAGTTAGGATTCTTTAACTTAACGAGGTATTTGGAAATTTGCCCCTGCTGTCTTTGCACGAGTAAAAGATCAAAACTGAAACACTAAAAACCGAACCACAATTGATAAAGTTTACCCAGAACGGTCCAGCCAATCCTGTAATAAAAAATAATGAAACCTTTTTTTAATTAATGAGAACTGAACATATCTTGAATCTAAGTATATAAAATTTACTTTAAAATGACTTGAGTAAGGAAGACCGAATCACAACTAGTTAACCACAGCACAAAAATAGGTTATATAAAGTGCAGGAGGCCCCACGTGTTTAAGCACGACAATACGTAACACTAGAAGAACAAACACACACACAACCCACACGAATAGCAGTCTAAAAATAAATTGGGACTTAGAACATTTCAACAATTTCTCCAATTTTTCATATACTTCCTTGCAGCAAAGCTGAATTCCATTCGGTTTTGCAATCAAATCAAGATCACTCATCTCCTTTAATGAAATTTAAAAGGAATAGCAGCTCTATCACGTTAATATCTACGCAAAATGCAATTCAGAAGAGAAACCAAGAAATGTATTGGTGAAAGAGACGCAAAATTTAGAGGCGTTCCACCTCAAAAGCTACGACCAGAATGGTACCAGCTGTGGTGTCTCCTTCAGGTATTTCTGGTAGGCCGGAGACGTTCCCCACTTGCGGAGGCCGTAGGCTTCGAGTGGAGGTATTCCCGACACTCGCGTGATGAGCAGGTACACAAGTACTGGACTCGCAACTGCAATGAACCATCGGTACCAATATCAACACGATGGCAACAACGAAATAATAGTTTAAACAATACTTAGCCTACCAAGTGTTCCTTGTGACTATCCCGATGAAGCAAAAATACATGATTGACCAGAAAGTTCATGCCGATTTTCTATAGTTCATCTTTCCACTTGTTGCGGAACATGTTTGAGTCCGGAAAATAGGACTTGACTACAGCTCAAGCTATCTTCTCTTAGAACATTCAAAATTCTTTAACCTGTGTTAATTCCGTTATTCTTTAAAGTGGAAGGTAAAAACTAAAAAAATCATCTTCAGCCCTTAATACATGGATAAAACACCATTTTCAGCCCTTGACGCTTATATCTTTCCACAAAGGAAAAAATGCCTCACAAGCAAACAAAGAAATTTGTGCAGTTCAATACTATGATTCTTCAGTCGGAACTGTACGGAAATGGTTCGCGAGGTTTCGAGCTGAAGATTATAGTGATCAGTCCTCTACAGATGATGACCATATCAACGTCATTAATTGAGAATAATAATAATAATAATCCCATTTATTTCTCATCTGGAGACTGCGTCCAACAAGGTTAGGACACAGTATCCTGAGGTTTTCATGCTTAATACTAACATAGGAATAATACTAAAAA
>LQNS02000248.1:61262-76752 GCA_001587735.2 Parhyale hawaiensis
GAAGGAAGCAAAGTGGGCACGAAAGACAGACGTCCCGAAGGCCTAGCTAATGGCTAAGGTAACCTACTCAAACCCCCTGGGGGCGCTACTCCCCATAACATAGGATGGGCGAACCTAATCATCCAACTCCGCAACCCTACTTGCAAGTATAAAAAATATGGACGAAAGCTTTATTATGTAGTTACTGTATGTAGCCCCTCCACCGGCAATATCAAGTGAAATTAGAGAGTGCTGCAGCTCCGATATCCTACAACACGATCTGCCTTTGCTGCATTAGTGATAAGAATACAGAGGTAACTCCACATTAATATCATAGATACCTATAGCATGTATCTCCTCATATGGATGCAGTGCCCAACAAATTAGGGGAGCAGCACCCTGATGTTTTCATTCTTACTAGCTAGACCCGTGGAAATTCCGCGGTCGGTTAGTTAATGTCCTCACTTTTTATTATGAACCAATATTACTTACGCTATTGTAACTCACTTTAGTTCGACCTAATGCAGTTTCTCAATCTAACCTACCGATAAATAGCGCCTGTTCCTTCATCTTTACGAACTGTGTCTAACCTCAAGTGCGCTGCACACGAGAGTCGAATCATGGCAACGTTGCTCCCTATCCTTCCCCTGCTGTGTATGCAGCTTCGACTTATCTAATATTATTATATACAACAACTGCCTAAACTCCCAGCTGCGGCAGCTATTCCACTACAGCGAGGGCCACGTGCTCACTTTAGAATCTGTCTTTGAAGTAGTAGCTAGGAATTAATAGTATTCAATTTCAATTCACAACTATACATATTTGCAATGGATGTGTCTTAATAGATTCAACCGTTATCATGCGCACAGAAGTATCTGCTCCAAGAACGTGAAGCGTTCCCGCGTTCCAACTCGTAGCAAGTCCATCCCTAATAGTGTGAGCACACTATCGCAATAATTGCTCAGGCACTTAACTTTTCGCTTTGGCCGTCACAACTAATAGCGCTTGAAAGTCACGCTAAAACCATGCGTCATTGCAACTTAAACTAACTCAAAAGTATGGGTAGGACCTACATATTCCCAAAGCTTGGCCATTGCTGCTTGTTATAACGTACAAACTACCAGAAACAACTCATACCTTATTGTTTTTAGTGGCATAGCAATGTCCAATCGGATACAGAATTGCGTGGCAATGCAACTTTTAACTAGGCGTGCTCGCGCCGTAAGTCAGTCACCTGTACATGCACAACATATCTAGACACTATAGCACTGGCGGATCTCGCATATATTTTACCAGCAAAATTTTCGCCCTTGTATATCATCATACAGATATAAACACAGCATAAGCGAATATAGTAATCACACGTTTAGGAGGTACTTTTCTCATTGCTTTTCTTCTATATTTACATGCCTTCGCTGCCCTTAGTTTCTCATCGTCTGAAGATAACATTATTAAGACTTTAATATTTGGAACATTTCCATTTTTCATCGGTGTATTTGATGATTCCAATTCGACTACGGAACCCGTGGCTGCTTTACACTTGATGTTCAATAGCCTGCCAACATATTGCAACACTCAGCCCATTTTTGAAAAATTAATTCATGTCGCTGACAGTACTTTTTCTGTTAGTTTACGGCTTCTCTCTAAACATCGCACTATCGCTTGGATAATGCAGTCTAGAATGAAGCAGCTCGAGAACAGCTTCGTTTGAACCGTATTATGGTTGCGATCGGATTTTCCATACATGTATTTGGATCGGTATGCAACCCCAGCAACGTGAATATTACCAGAAATGAAATTTGGTATCATGGTAGATATGATACGTGCAAAATGAACTTCATATCTTTGCTTCGAAACTGACAAGGTTTTTCAAGAGCGAGCTGAAAGAAAACAGCTGTGGTTGAACTTCCTTCCAGCGAAAATCAGACTTACAAGTCGAATTTTTCCCTATCTATTATTGAAAAGCGTAACACACGAAAGAACGAACGAAGGAACAAAGCTATTAATATTAAAGATAATAAGAAGCATTCTTACAGCTAATACATGGGACAATATTTGCCATTAGTCTGTGGATAAACACTGGTAGGCAGTCAGTTTTAAACCGTACCTAGCACAAGTTTGGAAAGATATTCTTGTAACGCATTTTTTTTATCTAATATCTAGCTAGCTATATGGTAAAAATTAAGAAATTTTCGAACTAAAAAAGTTTGAAATACGGTGCGCATTTTATATGGTGTTACATTTTCTATACCGTTTATGACACAGAATAAAGAAATTGATACATAAAATAAAAGCATTACAGTTAGAAATACGCTGCACACTGTAACTCTACGACTGCGACTCCGCTATATGTGACGGACAACAGTTTATCTGTGAATAATAGTCTTTGGGGAACAGAAGAAAGCTTATTATAGATTGTACACAAAGCATATGTACAAAAGAGAGACGTACTTAAAACCAAATAACGGTATACAGGAATACCTCCACGACCGCTCACTCTACGTTCAAAGCTTAACCGCCGTCGTCAAAGGGCGCCTTTGCCATATCGCGAGTAAAATTATAAGTTTTAGTTAAAATTTGCCTGTTTTCTCTGCTGAAATTCTCTGGAATTTTTTTTTTTTCAAGGGGTAACTAATAGAATGTTAGAAAGGGCAGGTTAAAAGACTGGTAACTCACGTTCACTTTGTTCCAAAAGCCAAAGGTAAATAGGTTACATACTTATTTGTATGATTCAAGACTAATAGATTAGAAAAAACTACATACACACAAATACATATATATACGGCAATTAATGAAAACAGAACCTTAGCATAGCTACAAGCTAATGATACTCAATTTCATCGTATAAGGTATTATCGTGGCTCATCGTACCATCAACTACTAAAACTTTCTTCTCCTTTCACAATGTTTTGCGATGCACTTCTATGGACTTATTTCTTAATAAGGATCAAATGTTGGCAATTTGTCGTGAACTGCTTTTATGCTGTGGCTGGCACCTTTCAAAACACGATAGATTGAAGTTTTTTCTGCAGTGTCGTTCTGAACACATTTGGCGCTGTGGAGAAAGCGTGGTCATAAAATAAATCAGCGATAAGGATAAATATGTCACGGTCGTGAAGGAATACCTGTATATTATACTTGGTGATTGTACAGGGTGGGCTCATTTCACCACCGTAAACATCAGGGCGGTAGCGGTAACAGTACCTCGTTAATAGGATTGCGTCTGAACACAGTCTTTTGGTAATCAGCCACCCATTCGATGAGGAAGCCCATGAGCCAAAGACCCCAGCCAATGTAGTCTTTGTTGTTAAGTGGCGGCTGCTTCCGGCTCATGATGCACAAAAGGGTCGGCAATAGTGAAACCAAAACCCATACTCCTGTAAAAATAAAATAAAAAAAAACACGGACACTGTAACAATGAAATACAATGCAATAAATAAAGTAGATACGATAGGATGCCGTCAAGAAGGTCTACTAGGCCCACTGTGGATTGAATAGTCCCCACCGTTACAAAGGATGGGTGAACCTTATTAGCCTTCCTCTATAGGCCTACGATGTCTCCTGAATGAATATTGCAACGCATGAAGTTGATAATGCTAAGCAAAAATAAATACTTTCTGGAGTTGATACATAAAAAAATTAGAGTAGGCTAACTCTAAATTAACACTTAATCATTGAATTGCAACAATTTCAAAAGATATAACGGGCTTGCAAAATGACATTTCAACTTTAACCCTTTAGTGCCTACAGTACACATATGATGACATTACATGTAGTGTTTTTCCTACGAAAAGTGATGTTCTATTGAGGCACTAAAGGGTTAACATGAAAAGTAACTTGTACTACATGTTCTGTATGTCAAAAGGAACTTTTTGACACCCATTTGATCAAGCCAAAAATGAAATAACACCCTGCCCTGGGGTGCAGCTCTCCATAGCATACAATGGATGAACCTAACTCCATGGCCCATGTTATGCCTCCTGATGGGGACTGGGCCTAGCTATAAGACGAGTTATTCCAACAGTAGGTACCTTGTAGAGTCCAGACAATGAAAAAGTGCATAGGATCTTGCTTTATCTTGTTGAAACGACGATCTCTCCCAGTGGCAAGGATGCGCATGAAGAGAAAAGAGCCCAATCTGCGATTTATAAAAATAGTGAGGATGTTATAAAGAAAAGCATGTAGGCTACAGAAATACGCAACTCACAAAAATTATCGGTTGCAGCTACTATGTTTATGTTTTCTGCCTTGCACACAGTAGCTAATTAACAATAGATATATAGCTAGCTAACTAAAGATAAAAATAAGAAGAAGCATTCAATTTGGAGTCAGTAAGTCAACAAGACAGCCACAGGTCTGTTAACCCTTAAGGAGCTACTTTTTTCCCACGTGAGCGCCATGATATTTTTTTTTTAATCGGTTGGTATGAGCTCATTATCTAAGTTATAGTAATGAAACAAAGTACAGCAATTAGACAAAAGCTTACTCTATCCGAGGATATAGCCTAAGCCAATTTTGTGTAAAGATAATACATTTGTCAGAATATGGAGACAAACTATTTGAATTTTTATTGAAAAAATTTTCTAGTATTGGCCATTCCTTAGATTGGGCTATAAAGACTTTTCGTCATATTTTCTTATGAAAAATGAACTGACGAATCCAACGGTACTTTTTTTTGTGAGACGACTAGGTAGCTAAGGAGTTATGACTAGTTTTTGAAATAGCTTAGGCTTTAAATTCAATTATTTTATACAGAAAAAATTCCAGCATTGGCCATTCCTTAGATAGGGCTTTGGGCTATAAAAATTCTTTAACATGTTTCTCTTATAGAAAATGAACTGACGAATCCAATAATAGCTATGCATCTTCGTTTTCTTTGGTAAGACGACTAGGTAAAGAGTTACCTACGGTATGGTTAGTTCTGTCATGACACCCTGGTCCCGCGACATCACACTACCTCCCTGTCTGTCACGCCAGCCATACTGACGCTGTGCACCCCACACATTTTTACATTAGCGATGGCCGCCACCCCTTCCAACCCACTGCTTGACAGCTTTCTACATGTCTTATCTTGTAGAGCTCGTCGAGACGCGTGATTTGGTGCCTGACAACACTGCATTCACTAAAATAATGACCCCGTCATCGTCAAGACAGTGTCATGACGTCCTTGCTGACCGCGAGGGTTAATATATGGCTAGGGTAGATTAAACAAACCACCTAGTCAAACAAAATTAGGAAAATACATGTGTATAAAAAAAATCGTAAGTAGCTAGCTAAATGAAAAGTTAAAAATGCATTGATAAACATAGCAACCTATCTGACTTAGCTTTTCCAAATGTTGCGCCCTAGCTAGCACTGGTCATTCACATTAAAGATGTGGCTATACATAAAACCATAGCTACGTAGGTACCTACATCAGAAATGCTATGTTCTCAGCAAGGTTCACCTCAATGCCCAAAGAAGAACGGCTCCAGTCTGGATTGCCGACCTAGGATGACCACGAGCATGCCACTTGTAGCAAAGACTTGCAAGCAGGATAAAAGTTGCAGAACCTGTAAGATACAAATGGTACCGTATACATTCATTAGGCCATGGTCAGAGTGCAGAGCATGACAGAAGATTTAATTAGCTATTTAAAGCAACGTTTTCGCCATAAAAAAATTCTATGACCCCCTGAAGATCTTGGCAACGGATTTGCATTTTTCTCATCTTTCTAAACATTTCTGTTGGCAGTTTGGCCAACATGAAGCTATTTATGGCACTAAATACAGCGATATATTAGTCGAAGTCACGATCTTGTAGATGCATTTGACACACTGTGCAGTGACTTTCGGGCCAGGGTCTTAACTGAAAGATATCTTTGATGGTGTATTTAAAAGGTTTATTACTCCAGAAAAAAGTCTCTACGGCCCTACAGACTTGTATTTTCACATCTTTTAAAACTCATCCAAATATTGTTATAAGCCAAGGCCCTACATATTTTTTTAATAAAAATTTAAAGTTTGGCTGGGCTAGGCTCGGTTATGACTGGGTGCCTGCATTTCATTAGGCAATACCTACTGTATTTGGTTAAATTTTGTATTTAAAGCCTGTTTCAGGTGAATTCTATGGTGAAATTTGCAAAAAAAATATATATTCAACTAAAAAACAACAACTTTGGATGCTATCTTGATGTTCAGCATCAAAATAAACCATTCGAGGCAAATAGCAATGTCATTTTAGGGGCAGAAAATGATTTTGGCATTAGGAGAGTTAGAATCACTATGGACAAGAAATGCTCAAGTGCATAAACTCTTAGAGCATTTGTTTACAGTCATTTCAGTGTATGTACTGCTTTTCTAAATTACTAAAATATGTGAATATGCGAGGTGAAAATATTTCTTGGCCCCAAAATGACCTTATTGTCATATGCCCCTAATGATTATACAGCTATATGATACATTATGAACAAAGGCCACCTTGAATGTTATTAGGGCAAGTATCTTAGCATTTACCCAAAAAAATTATTAAAATGTCAGATTTCTACTGGGTATCGTTGCGCATTTCCTGTGAACTTTGAAATAGTTACCGCAAAAACAAATCTCCATAGAAACCACCACTTTTGTATGAATTAGTTAAAATGTTCCAATGAATACTTTTGCAGTGGTGAGCGGTAGGCATAGTAGCTAAATCTGTCAATAGCCTGCAACTCACACTGCTAAACGGCGACTCCAGTTCAGGAGGACAAGTAAGATTCGTCACACTCATTTTATTGCCAGATTAGGTACTATACCTACCACTCTTCCTATCTTATTCCCTAAACTATCAGTTTATCTTCCTCTTCCTAGTCAACAAATAGGAAAAATTTGAAGTTCCCGGTCTAATGTCTTCAGGAAAAGTCGGGAAAATCTTTTTCAATTTTTTCTTATTTTTTCTGCAGTTGCACCAGCAGACCCCAGGCAATATGTAGGTAGCATCCCCACCCTCCAGCCTCACTTCAATCGATGAGCAATTTATATCTCAGAGTCAGTAAAACAAAGGGTTTTGGGTATGGATTTAAATCCAGAGGTACTATGCCTACCACTCACTACTGTAAAAGTATTCATTGAAACATTCTAACTATTTGCAGTGGCTCGCTAAAGGCATAGTACCTCTGGCGTTAGCCCAAAATACCCGCAGCTTGCAGGGAGGGGTTTTATGGCTCCTGAATTGGAGGGTGCTCAGGATGCTTATCACATAGCTATATAAGGAGTCAGATTCTTCACTCTCAAGGGCTGTGAGAGTCAATACTGTTTTATGTTTACACTAGGTACTTGGTCGGTGTCCATGTGTCGCCTTTTATAGGCTGCCATTCCGGTCTTGTTGGTTCTGGCATGAACCTGCCTCGACTCTGGTAGCCTAGTTCCAGAGTCGTATAAGCGCCACCTGTGGCGCTAGGTTTTATGAACGCCACGACCAAGTTTTTAGTTCTTTCCCCTTTTGTGGATTTCCAGTATAAGCGGAGCCTCATAAGGAGTATCATTAACTTTGTTCCCACTGTGGAATTCCACACTAATTTTAACTGCACCCACATTATTAGACAAATTCAAGCCACTAATAAAAATCTAAGCCAGAGTAAACCACTTACAAGACAACACCTACCCTTTCACTAACTGTACCTACTCATACTGAACTGTTGACAGTCAGTGAGTTGAACTTTACAGCTGTTTGAACTGCCTGTCTGAAAAGGCAAAAATACAGTAGCCACACAATTTCAAAATGTGCACATCCATTTCTTACCTTGAAACATATATCTTGCTCCAATCTAGCTGCTACTACATTAAAAGAAGGAACTGATGTAACGATACAAGTTAATGGTTACTTACTATATAATTTGTATCATGTAGTTGCAAAATGCTTCCCACTGTCAAAAAGTTAAATAAAGAATTAACAAAAATTCTCTTTACTATTTCATTAAACAGAAAACTAAAAAAAACTATTTCATCGACATAGGTACAGTGGAACCCCGTTTTCCCGGACTTCTCGTTTTCCTGGACTTTTTTCACTTTTCCGGGGTATTCCCGGAACGTTCCGGAAAACTGAAACCAAGCCGGAATACTGGAAAACTTCGGCATTTCCCGGAAAAAGTCCGGCAGAAGTTCCGGACCTTCAGAAGAATTCCCAAAAGTGATGCTGCGCAGATACTGAAATTCGCCTATTGCGCAGTGTCTCTTCCGGGAATCGGAAGGCAACCACCAGTAGTTTCATTTTCGTTCATTAACGTGAAGCAAACGGGGGTTTTTCTGGCATAAAATATTCCGGAAATAGTTTTAATTTGCCGGACATACGTCCGGAAAAACGGGGTTCCACTGTACAGTAGAACCCAGTTTTCCTTGACTCTTGACTTTTCTGGACTGTTGAGCAAATTTCAAAGCTTTCCCGGAAATAAAGTTTTCTGGTACTATTCCGGCTAGGTTTTAATTTGCTCAACAGTCCAGAAAAGTCAAGAGTCAGGGAAAATGAGTAGTCCGGGAAAACGGGGTTCCACTGTATATAATTGGAAACGAAAGATAAAAGAGTATCCAATTTTAGGATGATATAACATCAACGTTTAATTAAACAACAGCTGATATAGGTTAAACTTCCAAGGCGTCATGGCTTACGTTCGTCCGTAAGCACGGTTGATTCCAAAAGTTAGAATGAGCATTGACAAAAGTCATGCTTTGGATTAATTCAATAGTACAAAAACTAAATATAAAAAACTATTTCATCGACAGGAGTATGTATCTAATTGCAAACGAAAGGTTAAAGAGTCACAGGATTTTATTACATTGTTATAGGTAACACTATCATGTCATGTAACAGAAGGATCTGACGTAAGCGAAGATGTAAGCATGATGTAAGCAATGACTACATGGCTTCCAGGGCAGATAATATACCTAGCTACGTTGTTAAATACAAAGGCATTTGAAGACATTTTGTAATTGAATTCTATATGAAAATAGAAAAAATACTTTATCGGCTTATTCAGATATGCAAACATTTTGTCTTCATTTTAATTAGCCTAGCTACAGAATTGACCGATTAATAAACGTCTGGTACAGTTTTGTGGTAGTGACGGTAAGTGGACAAGTAGTGATTTTGATCAGTTGTGTGTGGAGTAAGTTAACCCAGTTTTATATACTATTAGTTGCTCTAAGATGTATGTATTTGTAATGTGTCTCTGATAATGCTAAGCAATAATAAATACCTTCTGAAGTTCTCCTGCTCAAAATTGCTGAGAAATAAGCTTTTTAATATGAGTTAGCGATCAAGAAATCTGCTTCTCTGCGAAATCTAGACGGCTTGACGTGCTTTTTCAAAGCAAAATAATATGATGCACCCAGTTTTTGGAAGCGTGAGCCGTATCAAGCCGCTGGCTGCTGCTGTGGACGATACCTACACCTTATTTTTACCAGCCTGAACTAGGTTTTAGGTCTTTTTTTACCCAAATAAATAATTTGTAAAGTGTCCTAGAAAAGATTAATTGAATTATGATGTTGATGAGTTGAAGTCCCTATGGATGGATGAGAAGTTCTTGTTGTTGGAACAACTTGTTGTAGGCCAATGCTTGGTACAGATGTCAGAAAGTCTTCAAATTGGCCTCTGTGGATGTGGAGTTAATTAGATTAAGTTTTTAATATTTTTTTTTAGTGATTTGTCATCACTGTGTTGCTACATTTGCTGTCGGTTCCTTCAGCCCGTTATTGAGAGTTCATTTGTTTTATTTTGTGACTTGCTGTGCCTGCTAGCTGCTACTACGCTAGACCACTTCACTACAAATTCTTTTAAAAAGACTTCAGTGACAGAATTGGGTGCGTGGAGTGAGTGTGTCAAGTGTTTATGGTAATCTATGATATGCTAACCAGGTATGAAATGTATATAGTCAATTCATAGGAAGTAACTATGGTATAAGTCTGAAGCTATGACCAATAATGTATGGTAGGTAGGTACTCAAAAAAAATTGTATGATTGTTAGCTTAGTTAATTCTTGACTGGTACCAGACTTGTTTGTAGCCCATTTATAGATTGAGTTTAGGGTAAAATGAAGTGAATTCGCCGCGGGTGTTTCTTTATTTCATTATAGAGCCTATATCTCAAAATGAAACGGACATACAGGAAATCTGGAAGTTTCCAGTGGTAGAGGAGTTACTAAGGATCAAATTAGGCTATTTAAGATGCATTTCATTGCTATAGGGAGGGGGAGGGGCAGCAAATAAAAAGAGTAACAATTTCTAATTTTTTAGGTGTACCTACTTCTTCATGTTTAGGTAATGTCTCATTATTCCCACGGATTATCAACTCAAGTAGTTTTTTGGTTAAGCTAGAGGTAGTTGACTGCATCATCTAGATGGGTTAAACTCACCGCTTGGATAAAAAATTTACCCCCCCTCCAACTGCAAACAGTTTAAAGACAATCGCATTTGTCTACAAATCCTGCTAATTAAGGAACAATGCCGAGCCTATTATTTACATAAAAATTTCGCCCTCACACGAACAGTTTAAAGACTATTGACTACGTGTAAACTGATTAGTACAGACAGATGTCCGAAGTCATCTTGTTTTTTAGCAGTAGGAGTTATTCTTAACCATTATCTTCTCAACAGATGTAGTTTTCTAACAAAAAATGGGGGCGGCAAAAACACCCCGTCGGCCCCAATAGCAGGGTGTTTTCGCTGCGTACCATTTTTTTCAAGTGCTTATTACAGGTAAAAAAAAAATTAGAAAAAAATCAATAGCATCGACCGTGGTGATTCATCGCATTTTTCGCATACTTTAAAATTACTAAAAAACGGCTGGGGCTAGGATGCTGAAACTTTTCACACTTGTATGTGATGTTTCAAGGTACGTTCATGTCAATTTGTGGAGAGGTATGTTTTTTTGTATTGAAGTTATTAACGGAAAACCGGGCGATGGACTTCTCACTGTAAAACGGGGTGATTTCACTACACTGTTGGGGTGATAAATCGCAGTGCAATAATAACAGTAAAAAATGGGTAAAAATGTTAGTAAAATGAAACAGTAAAATGAAAACAAACTGCTAGAAAGCTATATAAGATGTTTCCAGGCAGGTTGGTATGTAGGTAACTATGTAAATTTCCCTGTATGTATATGTATATTTCGTATATTATAACATGTGTTTATGGACTACGTATTGATGTATTGATAAGACTTTAATTTCATGGAATAACTTCTGCTCGTTCTTGATTAATGATTGGCAGGATGATTGACACATTTGACAGGATGATTGACAGGTTGGCAGGCTCTCGCTTGAGCGTGATTGATGACTTTTGACAGGTTGACAGCATGATTGACAGGCTGTTGCTTGAGCTTGATCGGTCGGTGTCGAGTGTCTTGAGCATCTGCTGTCGCACACGAGTCTTGCCTGTGGGAGCTAACTCCACCCGCCCCTGCCCACACGATAACAATTAGTACAAAAGGGATATGATACAAATTAGTACAAAAGGCTGTCCTATATCACCAAACAAAAAACAAGACAAAAAATTTTGTTTAGCCCTGAAATATGTTTTTTTTTAACAAAGTCTATAATATCTCAAAGTGGAAGCTTATCTTATTGAATGATATATATGGTGGTATGCTCCATTTCACTTTTCACTGCATCTATTTTTTATTTTGCCCAGATGAAGTTTATTTTTGACAGGAAAAAAATTGATTGCTCACTCCTTATAATTTTTTTTTGTGTACAAAGCCTTATTGCAGGGCTCCAAGACCTCTATGATTGCACAGACATTTCTCTTTCATTCATGAGCATTAGTTTCCTTACGTTATTTATAGCATTTGCTGGTACGTTCTTTCTCCAATTTTTTTTTTATTTAAACCACACTACTGTGAGTAATCAATAATAAGATAATAATTGTAAATTGTAAACTATCTGAAATAAAACAAACTGTTAAGATATTGCATTAGAAATGATGCTAAATGGTTTGACAAGCAATATTGATACATTCTGATCTATGAACTAATAAAATGAAATTTCGCAAGTGCGATTTTCCACCCCGTACGATTTTTTAGATCGGGGTGAATCATCGCACTCAGTAAATTCACTATAACTAACGAACCAGAGGGATTACAGCAAATGCTTTTAGCACATTCATTATGGGTCCTTTAACTAAGTTTCTGCCAAATTTCACCAGAAACTTTGGTCTCCAGCATCGAAGTTGCAGGACTTTTGCGAAACTCGCGAAAAAAGTTTTTAGGGGTGGAAAACTGTGACTGTTTTACATCAGTAAATAAACGCAATAAAATTGAGCGAACTTAAATAAACGAAGACATCATTTTATAGAGAAAAAGATGGGCTTTTAGATGGTGCATTCAGTTTTCTTCTGTTTTTCAATTTTTGAGATGAAAAGTCGACTGCGATTATTCACCCCGAGGTACGAGGTGCGATGAATCACCCCGGTCGGCGCCAATGCACACGTATGGCCAAAACCCTGAATGAATATAAACTGCTTAACGGCACTAACATTTCCCATTATCCTCACTGTATTTTTGTGACATTAAAAAAAAAAAAAAAACTGCTTTTGCAGCAAAATCACCCCATTCTACCCTACTCTTTAACCAAGAAGTTGGTGTATAGGTATATATTATAGAGGTCATGAAGCTCCTAATTTATGTATAGTTAAATCATAATGGAACCAGGAGTTGCAATGCTAAGTGTAGCCTAAATGAATATAAATCAAGCCGGTCAAGATGATTCAAGCCGGACAATCCTGGGTCCCAAATCTTAAATTACAGTATTATTACACCCTGTTTGTTCCTGCTCATAATAGCTTGCGTTCTGGTTGTGTGTATAATCTTTCTTATCAAAATTCAACCGTGGGTTTCTTCTTGATATCCTAAAACATTGGGAGCTCAATTTTTAGGGCTGAAACGGCTTCTCCATCAATATAGGCGACCCCTGTCGTGCCTGATCTGTGCTTAGTTGAATAACATGTTCCAGATCTACTATTCTTTTTACCATCCCCGCCCTATACTCCATAGTAAAAGGTCTTTTGTTTGCCTTTTGACTGCTCCGAGCTTTACCATTGTTGTTATCTTTGGTCCTTAGTTAGAACAAGTCCGGATAGAAGTCGCATTCCGCCCTCTTTGTGGTGTGACCATTATTTGTATAGCTAGATCCGGTACCCAAAGATATCCAGATCTGAGCCCTCTAAGGCTTTTCCAATCTGACTAGATTGTCCGTTGGCTAGAGTTAGGAAGTTTTCGGGCTTTGTTCCCAAGCAGACCTATATCCTCGAGGAAAAAGGCGAGGACCTAGAATGCCAAGTCAAACAGGAACCCAGGCACTAAGGCTCAAGAAATGGGGTATTACTTCTTGGTTCTTTATCAAGATGTTAGCAGGAGTAGCTATTTCTCTTGCTAAGTAAAGATTTGGATCTTGACAATAATGGGATCGCTTGGTATTTTTTCCTATAGAAAAATAATGGGAACTTCAAAATCATAGCTATATCTCGAACACTAAGCATTTGCGACAAAAATGTTATTCATGTAAATTGTCCTAAATTGACCCAATTTACATACAGAACACAATAAAAATCATGTGTAAGTGAAAGTAAAATAATACCTTCTAAACTAATATACCCGCTCAAACTTAGAGACGTCTCTCTGTAGAGCAGGTTTTTACCATCCCAACCTGAAGCTATTGGTCCCTCCTATCCATAAGCTTGCGTATTTGTAATTCAGTCTGGAGCCGGAGGGGCATCTAACTAGGGGAAAGAGCCTAAATGCCGTGACTTTAAGCCAGAGCGTCCATTGATGAACCTACACTCATTATACAAACAGTTGATACAAAACATATTTTGTTTAGAGTTTCCAGTCAAACTGTTCACTATGTTAATAAAATGGATCAAACACTATAGTTAAGTGCAGAGAAAAAATATCAATTCCTTATACCTAGGCTAATATGAGAAGTTGTGAAACGGAGCTAAAGCCGTGCCCGTGACGGCCTTAGGTAGGCTACCTCCGTGAGGTCACGGCCTTAGGAGTTTGATGTCGTTTCATATGTTTGAAGAGAGGGTCACGGGAATTGGGAGGGTGACGGCTTGAGGTGCCTTTACCCTATTACTCTTCATAGGTTATGTAGTCCTATTCAAGGCATTGCCCAGTTGCCCTCCCCCCTCCTTTTTTTCAAACACTCCAAAGTGAGACTTTCTTCCAAACTTAATATAGGGTAATGTTTCAATTACCGAATGCCTCTCTATTACCGAACGCAATAAGATTCCTACCTATATTCGGTAATAGATGGGCATTTGGTAATTGAGACATTACCCTAAATAGGCTCTTGAGTGTCATTCGGGGATTTTTATTCGTATAGGGAGATTTCATAAAATGCATTAGCCAAGACAGAAGCTTTGCCGAAGAATTTTGACGGGGAATCTCAGAAATCTAGGCCTAGACGTGGCTACCATCTGCACAGCCACTACACAAAGGTGTTAGCTAGGCCTAAGGCCTACTAGGCTAGCCTGGCCCCTACCTAGTGTATGTCTCTAGGCTAGGCTACCTAGTTGGTAAAATTTTACTTTCACTTACACACGTTTTTTTTGGTTTTTGTTGCTTTCAGTATGTTAATTGAGTCAATTTTAGACAATTTACATGAATAACATATCTGTCACAAATGCTTTGTTTTTGAGATATTAGACTTTGAAGTTCCCATTGTTTTCCTATGGGAGAAAATAGCCAATGTAATCACAAGCTTTAAATGAACTAAACCTGGTCTTGCCTAACCTAACTTAACCTAACCTTGTCTAACCTAATCTTACCTAACCTAACCCTAATTTTGCTTGTCTGGGACCGCTCGGTATTTTCTCCCATAGAAAAACAATGGGAACTTCAAAGTCATATATCTCAAAAACTAAGCATTTGCGACGATAACGTCATTCATGTAAAATGTCTTGAATTGACCCAGTTTACATACTGAACACAAGAAAATTCTTGAAAATCATGTGTAAGTGAAAGTAAAATAATACCGGCTAGTTGGGGATTTCATTGCCGACAATCTCATAGCCTATGGTTTTCCACCACCATAAATACACTTATCATTATTAAATGGAAATAGGCTATCACTGAACACATCCCCATAAACAGCAAAAATAGAGAAGCAGTGCTTTTAAATTAAACATTGTCAAATTTAACAATTCATCCACTTAATTTACCTGTAATATCATAAAATTTTTCAGAATGCAGTACCACTGCTACAATCCAGCCAACCCATTGGATACCAAAATCTATTAGAACAAGCAAAGGGAAAGTGCTTCCATACGTCAACATTGCGGCGGATGGTGAGGATACGTAGATTGAAATAAAAAAAATACAACTAACTAATTAGCCTCCCTAACTTCAGCAACCAGCTGGAAGCAAGTGTGACACCATGCTACTACAAGGGGATGGCAATTCTGTAAGCCACTTGGGTAAGGGAGGTGGACTCTGTGAGGGAGGTGGACTCTCATGTGTCAGGGTAGAATGCAACAACTGGAGGTGCCTGCGGCGACTCATG